>JAQQSZ010007529.1:0-13283 GCA_028646595.1 Phalanger gymnotis | reverse complement strand
GCTAGTCCCTGCTTTCCAGCCGCCATCTTGGCTCCACCCCAAATCTGCAGACATCATTTTTAATATATGTGGTAAATATAGAAACACCATGGTTACCTGTGCAAAACTCTTAAGAATTCAAATTTCATAAGAAAGGAATCACATATAGAGGCCAGGTCCATTGTCCCTGGCACATAGAAGGCACTTGATAAATGGTGACTATTTGATCTTTTGCCCACTCAAATTTCAAACAGGAGGGAAAACAAGATTTAGATGCTCCTCATTTTACATGTGAGCAAAATAAGGTCTAAAGAGGAACAGGCTCTTATAGGCAGTAAAAAAAAGAACCGGTATTAAACCAAGGTTCTCTAGCTTCAATCATAATCTTTTTACAAAATATACTGAGTGAGATAATAGATTTAGAGTTGAAAGAGACTTTAAAATTAGTTGAATCCATCTCTCATTTTAAAATTGAAGAAACTGAACCTCAGAGAGGTTGTCATTGGTCCAGGGTCACACAGCAAGTAAATATGTGAGACACAATTAGAACTCAAGACTCCAGGACCAGAAATTATGTAAAAACTAAGTCTTATTAATTGCATATCCAGTGATTTTGTTTTTACACAAACTTTTGCTATGAACAGCAGAATGGATAAGATAAGGTTGAATGACTTGTCAGTAATGTGGGATGAGGAAAATACTGAAATTTTGGACTAGAGGAAAGAAATGGGGTCAAATGATCTCCATGAAATAGATTAGTAATTCTTGAGTGACAGTATAATACAACGGAAAGGCTATTAGTTGTGTTGTTGTTGTTATTTACAATAAGATGAGTTCAAATCTCAAATGTTTACTTGTTACCTATATGATATTCTGTAAGTCACTTCTGGGTCTCAGTTTCTTAACATGTAAAATGTTTCTATTAGATGACCTCTAAAGTTCCTCTTGTAGGTAGCTAAGAGGTACAGAGGATAGAGCACTGGGCTAAGAATTTGGAAGACATCTTCCTAAGTTCAAATCCAGCCTTGGATGATACTTATTAGCTGTGTCATTTAACCCTGGGCAAGTCATTTAACCCTGTTTGCTTCAGTTTTCTAATCTATAAAATAAGTTGGAGAAGGAAATGGTAAACTGTTCCAATATCTTTACCAAGAAAATCCCAAGTGGAGTCATGAAAATTCAGAAATGACTGAAGCAACTAAAGAAACAAGTTCCTTTGCTGGCTCTAAATCTATAATCCTATGTAGATACCTATTAAAAAGAAAAAGCTAATTTCTTTCACTTTTTTAATTGTTTCTCTTGATATTCTTGATTTTTGATCTACCAGATAAAAGTTATTTTTTTCCCAGTTCTATAAAATTATTCCTGGTAGTTTCATTGATATTGCACTGAATAAGTAAATCATTTAAGTAGAACTGTCATTTTTATTATATTGGCTCTGCCTACCAATGAGCAATTACTATTTCTCCAGTAGTTTAGATCTGTTGGTGTGAAAAGTGTTTTGTGATTATGTTTTCTATAGTCACAGGATTTGCCCTGGCATGTAGACTCTAAAGTATTTTATATGGTCTCTCTCTTTTTATCTTTTCCCTTCTCAAAAAAAAAAATGTTTTGTTTCTGACCATTGCTTCCTTTACTACCCTCCTTTTTATGCATTTTCTTCTGTTTCTTATCTCCACCCCTTCCCACTTCCTTGTTTGGCCATTTATATTTCTATACCCAAGTGAGTGGGTATATATAATCTTACCCCTTTGGATCAATTCTGATGAGAATGAAATTCAAACATTGCCTGTCAAGACACCCTTCCCCTCCTCCAACTTTCTCCTTTTCATTTTAAAAGATTTTCTTTTGTGGCCTCTTTTATGTGAGATAATTTTTCCCCATTCTTCCTCTCCTTTCCCCCTTCTCCCAGGGCATCCTTCTTTCTCACTTCTTCAATTTTTTTAGATCAGGTTTACATAACTAACACTCATCCCCTCTATGTCGATTCCTAACTGCCTTAATAATGACAAAGTTCTTAGGAGCTACATGTATCATCTTCCCGCATAAGTATATACACAATTTAACCTTATTGCATACCTTATGATTTCTCTTTTATGTTTAAATTTTTATGCTTCTCTTGAGTCTTGTGTTTGAATGTTAAAATTTCTATTCAGCTGTGCACTTTTTAACAGGAATTTCTGAAAGTCCTCTTTCATTAAGAGCTCCGTTTTCCCCTGAAAAATTAAACTCATTTTTTCTGGGAGGGTTATTCTTGGTTGTAATCCTTGATTCCTTTGCTTTCTGTAATACTGCATTCTAACTCCTCCTAAGTGATTGATTATGCACTCAATGCAGCCTCTGAAGCTGAGATGCAACAAAGTATGGATCACTTCTCTGCTGCTTGTGCTAACTTTTGCCTAACAATTAACACCAAAACACAGGTGCTCCATCAGCCACCACCACACTGTCCATATGTGGCACCATCAGTTACAGCAAATGGAGAAGTTTTGAATGCTATAGATAAATGCACATACCTTAGTAATGTACTTTCCAGGGATGTACACATCGATAATGAGGTTGACGCACACATTACCAGAGCTAGCTCAATGTTTGGGAGGCTCCAAAGGAAAGTATGTGAGAGAAGAGGTATTAGACTGATTACCAACCCAAGGTCTACAAAGCCCTTGTACTGACTTCATGGTTGTATGCCTGTGAAACCTGGACAGTCTACCAGTGCCATGCTAGGAAACTGAATCACTTCCATTTGAATTGTCTTAGGAAGATTATGAGGATCACCTGGCTGGATAAGGTACCAGACGCTGACATCCTCACTTGAACTAAACTTCCATGCATCCAGACTGCTTCAGAGAGTGCAACTCTGATGGGCTGGCCATGTTGTTCCAATGCAAAACCTATGCTTGCCAAAAAGACAATTTTATGGAGAACTCACACAGGGCAAGCATTCACATAGTGGTCAGAAGAAGTGAGACAAGGGAACTCTCAAGGTCTCTATCAAGAACTTTGGAATTGGTTGTGTAACACAGGCGACTCCAGAACAGGATGGCTTAGCATGACATTCCCACATCACAGAAGGTGTTATGAGCAAAGCAGAATTGAAACAGCTCAAAGGAAACACAGGATGTGCAAGTTTAGAATACCCACCCCAAATGTTCACATAGACTATTTGTGTCCGACCTGTGGTAGAGCATTCTAAGCTTGTATTGGTCTGATCAGCCACAGTTAGACAAAATGAAACTTGACTCTAGCATAGGGATGCCATTGAGAACAAAGGACAGCAACCAACCATTCTAAGTCTTCCTCTTCTAACAATGAAGCTAATAAAACTTGTGTGATCCTGGCTGTGTTGTCATGATATTTAAACAATTTCTTTGTGAATGATTGCAATATTTTCTTCTTGACCCAGAAGCTCTGGAATTCGGCAATAGTATTACTGGGAGTTTTCATTTTGGCATCTCTTTCAGGAGGTGAACAGTGGATTCTTTTAATTTCTATTTTACCTTCTGGTTCTAAGATGTTTCATTTTATTTTTATATATTTCATTAAATATTTCCCAATTTCATTTTAATCTGGTTCCAGTGGCCCTTGAGAGAATTCTCTGTCATGTATTTGACATCTCTGGCCTAAAGCAGTAAGAGGTAAAACGACTTCTTAAGAGCCACACAAATAACATAAAGGGAAAGCAGTGCTTGAACACACATTGTCCTGACTCTAAGGTCTGAACACTAACCAATTATGACACACTGTCTATCACAGATAAACAAGTTAAAAATATACTATGTCGAGTAAAGAGGATCTCTCAAGATCTAAAGTTAGCTGTTTCCATTTTGAAGAGGTTTTTTTTTTTCTTTCCATTTTTGGCTTGGTATTCCCAGTGGCTGACAGGCTGTAGGCACTTATGAAATGACTGTTTAACTAAATTTGCATGACCTGGGTCAAAAGCTCAGTTATGGAGAGAGAGAAGAGAATTTAGATTTTAAAATTCCATATATGAGAAGATATCCATATAAAGAAAAAGTTCCCTCAGCAGTGGTGGATCTGAGAGTTAGGATTTCTTTTCTGAATGATGAAATAAGGGAAAAGGCAAAGAAAGAAACTCACATACACTCTGGTGTGAGTTTCAGAGCTGACAGTAATACTTTCATTCTAAACTCAGGTGAGCTAGCAAACACTATCGGTGTCCTAAATAGATGTCCATGGGAAAATCATAGAAAATTTACACAATACAGTCATTAATGGCAGAAGTATCTATTTGGCTTGTCCCGTGTGTGTGTCTGTGTATGTATGCACGTATGCACATATGCCTACACATATTTGTGTGTATATGTAGATATTATATATTAATACATATTTAGATGCATGTATACGTATGCGTGCATGTACATACACATTCATATATGTGCCTATATCTGCATGTATATATGGCAATGTATAAACATGAATTTATAAACCAAGATACCTCTCAAGCAGTCAAATAAACTGAAATATCAATCAATCAATTTTACAAGCTTACCTTCAAGCTGCTAGGTCTTGCAATTGTATATCATGGATAATGGAGTTCAGCTGCATTCAGATACAGCTGCAAAAGTGACTTCTGAGGGAGACAGGAAGACCTGGGATCAATTTCTGCCTCAGACACTTACTAGCTTTGTGACCCTGGCCAAGTCACTTGGCCTCTGCTGCCTCAGTTTCTTCAACTATAAAATGGGGTTAATAATAGCATGTAAGTCCCAGGGTTGTTGTGAGGATCAAATGAGAAAATTTGTGTAGAAGTGTTTGACAACTCTCCATGCTAACTATGCATAACTAACTATAAGAATGACATAGCTAGTATGTTCCAGACACTCTGCTGGTTTTGGGGATACAGAGACAGTAGAAATAGTCACTGTTCTTAAGGATATAATATGCTATATGGCAGCTAGGTGACCCAGTGGTTCAAATGGTAGGCTTGGAGTAAAGAAGAATTGAGTTCAAATCCTGCCTCAGACAATTCTGATTTGTGTGACTCCAGGTGAATCACTTCAACTCTAACTCAGTTTCCTCATCTGTAAAATGAGGATAACAATAACACCTATCCCCAATGGTTCTGAGAAACAAATGAGATTGGCATACATAAAGTGCTTTGCAAACCTTAAAGTTCTTGATAAATGCTAAATGTTGTTAATATTATCATAGAACATGTATATAAATTATAGAACATAAATCTATGGGAAAACAAATTTAAGTAGTAAGGAATGGAAGAGTTAACATTTGGGGAAATCCAGAAAGTCTTCCTGTGAAACATAATCTTTAATGAGATCTGAAGGTGGATGATTAAGAGCCAAAGGTCAGGAAGGAGTACATTACAGGCATCGAGGATATGGTAAGTGCAAAGGCTCAGAGATCTGAGAATGACTTCTATGTGTGGAGAACAGAGAGGTCAATTTGTCTGTACTATAGACTGTGGAGAGGACTTTAAAAGCTAAAAAGAAGAGAGGTTTTGTTGTGTTGGTAGTGAGTGGTCATGTTTTCAACTCAAGAAGCAACAGGGAGTCAATGAATTTTTTTAGATTGGAGGAGTGGCATAGCAAGGTCTGAAGCTGTATTTGAATGCAATGAAATGATATTATGGAATAAGAGGAAAAAATGTGAGAAATTTAGAAAAAAAAACTTGGTAAGACTTGTATAAACTGATACAGAGCAAAGATAGACTCACTAAAAACACATCATACAGAATGAGTATAATAGTATAAATGAACATAAAATTAAAGGCTATCTGAACTCATATTAATATTATGACTGGAATATTAATTGTAAACCTTATTCCCCAAATATTTTTTTGTATATACATTTGTTTTTTATAATTAATTTTTTTTATTTTTGTTTACAACACTCAGTTCCGCATAATTTTTAGTTCCAGATTTTCTTCCCTTCCTTCCCCCCTCCCTCCCCAAGATGGCATGGGATAGGATATAGCTTCTACATATATCTTTGCATTGAACTTATTTACACAATAGTCAAGTTGTAAAGAAGAATTATGACCAATGGAATGAATAATGAGAAAGAAGAAACAAAACCAAAGGAAAAACCAAGGGAAAAAAATGAAGAGCTTATAGTATACCTTAATCTGCATTCAGACTCCATAGTTCTTTCTTTGGATGTTTCCCAACTCTTAAGAGATAAGTCATGGGGGGGGGTACAAAATGGTGTATACAAGATAGTGTTTGTTTTGCTTATCTGTTTCTCTTTTTTGGTAAGGTTCTATCTGGAGGGGTAGGGAGCATTTGGGAAGCATCAATAAAACATTTCTAAGTGCTTGTCTCAACTCTGTTCAGCCATGCCTGAAATTAAAGGATCCATTCTTTTTCACTGCAGAACAAGTGTGTAATATGGGACTTAGGCTAAGTCAAAAATGATTAGATGTTAGGTTAACCAACAGAGCAGAAGAGTAAAGCAAACAAATCAGAGGCTTAAAACATAAATAGAACCACGAATGGAATGATCAATGAATACAATAAAATATGTATGTATTCAAATCATTGAGGTATGACTTTTACCCATTGTAGGATAACTTAAGAAACTGACATTTATTTTACTAATTTCAAGCCTTTCCTTTTGAGAATATGTAGAGAATAGAAGAAGTAAATTAAAGTTTTATTTTTTTAAGACTTGAGAACTAAACTTAAAATTAATTAAAGATATATAGTAGACAGCAAGATCTGCATGTATATCCCCAATGGCTAGCACATAGAATCACTTAATAAATGCTTGTTGATTTCTTTATCAAAGAATATGCTAATACCCATAGAACATTCACTGAAGATTTTTGCACCTAAGGCAAGCAGTAAAAATTCCTTCAAATCAAATTTATAATGAATTATATAAATATGATACAAGAATTAAGACAAATTAATTTTGAATTGGATAGAAGATAATTTACCATAGTGATTTCTACTGTTAAAGGAGATAATGGTGTTAAATTTTTGAAACTCTAAAAATCATTGCCTTGGAGCATACTCCCAGCTACCTGTCCTACCTGACCCTGTTAGACTTGTTCATGGCTCACATCTTACCTTCCACCTCCACCACAATGTTCCTACATGATTGTATGTATGCCTATCTATGGGATTACTCAAGCAGGGTAACAACTACCCATGTTCCTTAGAAGAATTACACAAGTCTAATAAATGAGGCTCATTTAAAAAATTATTATTATTTCCTTTATACTGACAGTTTATATTTAATTGGAAAAGAGATTAAATGCATGCTGATTGAAGAATTTAGAGCTTTTAAGAGATTCATCTCTTCCTCAGTTACTATGTTTGCAGTTGATATTCTTTTCATGTTAAACAACCTGTTTTTGGAAAGGTAGAACATGGACTTAGTATAATCAAACATAAGAAGGGCTATTTAACTGAGAACTGTCAAATATATTTATCCGATCTAAAACTGGAAGATTGATTCCATCTAGTCCAACCCTTTATTTTTACAGATGAGGGAAGTGACATGGCCAAGACATTCTAACTAAATTACGTTAGGCTGGATTCAAACTCAAGTCCCCTGACTTCAGTCATCATTCTTTTCATTTGGCTATCTTCTTCTGTTCACTTTTGGGGAGAGGAGGAAAATCTTCAAGTGGAACATGATTTTTGAACTGGGTCCTGAAGGAAATGAAATATTCTATGAGGCCAAATTAAAGACGGCAACATTTCAAGAATGTTGAATGAGCAGTATTAAGGCATGGAGATGTAAGATTGCCTTCTATGTGTGAGAAACAAATAATAGGTCAGTTTGCCTTGATTATACATTGTGGGATACTCTTTAGTGTTCATATCACAATACTATTCAGTTTTGTGATGTGAAAAGTTTTGATATCACAGTTAGAGAATTTAGCATTCAAAGGGACTTTCAATGTATAAAGATGTTAGACTCATTAAATGTACACCCAAAAGGAAATTTTAAACATCCAATCCTTTTTGACTTTGACAAGTGAGAAAAATGAAGGGAATCAACTAAAGTCATTTAAACAGTAAGTGCCAAGTTAATACTAAAACTCAGAAAATTTTTCATGCCAACAGAACCATACTATTAGGTAGTTAGTAAGTAACCAGGGACCTCAGTTTCCTCATCTGTAATAAGAGGCAATTGTATTTGTGCCTAAGGGTTCTTCCATCTCTAAGAATTTAGATAGCCAACTGGATAGAGTGCTAGGCTGGCAGTTAGGAAGAGCATGAATTTTGCCTCTTAGCAATTATGTAACTCTAGGCAAGTCACAACCCCTCTAAAGCCTCAGCTACCTCATAGGTTTGTTGTAAAGATCAACTGAGAAAACACATGTAAAACATGTTTATGAATGTTAATGATTATTATTGGATCTACGATCCTATGTAGAAAATGTAACAGGATTATTATTCAGTGTGATAGGTATTTTTCAAATGCTGCATTGTATACTTCCCAAGAATGGTTAGTTGTTGTTGTAAAGAGTTTGTTATAGTTTGCATAAGTATGTTAATAAGAGAAAAAAAACTCATTTAAAAATGTGGAAGTCTGATGTAGAGAAACTTATTTTTTTTTGTGATTCTTCCATCTTAATTGATTAACTGCATAGGGCTATGAATCTGTGAAGTGTAGGGCACCCATGGGAAATAATGCAAAAAAGATTAGGAGATTAAACATGAGAAAATTGGTTTTCACTGGTGATATTATTAATCTCTTTTTAAAATGAGTTTTTCATTAAAGCTTCTCATTGAGCACTCAGGCTGTGGCTTCCCAATCAATAAAAGGATTCATTCCATGGGAAAGAGAAGAAAAAGAGTGGAGGGAGTTGGAAAATGATGTACCAGGAACTGGTAACGGATCTAGGTTAATATGTACATTTTTAAGCTCATATATTCTTTTCTAGAAAACTAGTGGATGCTCTATTTTAAGGAATCTACAACCACAGAAAGAAATTCAAAAGGTTTGAATCTATCCCCATCTAAGGAAGAACCAAGTCAGCAAAGTTTATTATATATTATATATAAGTAAATTTCCATAAACATGTAGGCACAGGAATTATTAAAGAAAATATACTAAGGTAACTTTGGAAGTAAGGAAAATGGGACCCTAAATAAATTAGAAAATATGAGATTCACCATTACACAATGTGGAAAAAGAGGTTAAGGTAGAAGAGGGGGGAAAAGGAATATTTGACTGAGTCAGGAAAAGCATACTATCTTTAAGTGATAAGGGACAGAAGTGGAAAAATATTTATTAAGTTCCTACTATGTGCCATACACTGTGCTAAGCACTTTACAACTACTGTATATTTGATCCTTACAACAACCCTTTGGGGCATATGCTATTATTATCACAATTTTATAGTTGAGGAAACTGGAAGCTAAGTGTCTTCCCTAGACAGACAAACTCATAAATATGTGAGATCACATTTGAACTCAGATCTTCCTGATTCTAGTCCTAGCATTCCATTCCCTGGGCCACTTGGCTAACTCTAATGCTTCTTTAATGAAAAATGTTCTATAGATCAAATGTACCCTGCCCTGGTTATTCTAGATTGGGATTACTATATGTAGGTCTGGGTACCACATTTTAGGAAGGACTTGTAGATAAGTTTTTCAGTATTTGAAAGGATGTCATGTGAAAGAGGGATTAGAATCCAGAAAGAATTAGAATTTTTTTGGCTTAGTTCTAAGAAGGGGATCTATGACCTTCAGAGAAGCAGATTTTGCATTTTCTCAGAATATAAGTAGTCCAAAATTTGAATCAGCTCAAAGGACTGACTTTCATATCTATGGACTCCTTTAAATAGAATCACAAGCTGGAGGACTATTTGTTGGGGTTGTTCTGTGGGAAGGTCTATAATAAATAATAACAGCTAACGCGTATGTAGTGAAATTTCCAAAACATTTTAAATAAATTATTACATGTGATCTTCACAATAACATTTTATGGTTAGTCCTATCATTTTCCCTATTTTGCAAATGAGGAAACCTTGGCTGAGAGAGATTAACGAAGTTGCTCAAGGTGCCAAAGTCAATAAGCAATTCAGTCCTTCCTAACTTCAAGTCCATATACCCTAAACCAAGGGTGGGGAACCTGCGGCCTTGAGGTCATATGTGGCCCTCTAGGTCCTCAAGTGTGGCCCTTTGACTGAATCAAAACTTCACAGGACAAATCAAAGGATGGCACTTGAGGACCTAGAGGGTCACATGTGACCTCGAGGCCACAGGTTCCCCACCCCTGCCCTAAAGCGATACTCTCTTCTAAGTGTAGCTTCCCCTACACAGTCCTCCCTCAATTAAATCCAATTCACTTGAAAGTCTTGGCATCACCTTCCTGATGTCATTGTCTTCTTTGAGAATGAAGGACAAATAAAAACAAGAATGTGAACTCTTAAAGAAAAAGGACTTCCTCACTTTTCTATTTGTCTATGAAACAGGGAATATTAATAAATATTTTTCTATTGCATTCCATGCATGATCAATGCCATCAAGGTATTATTATTTTAAGTGTAGAAAGACCTATTTTGCATGTCAAAATAAGATTAGCATATTGCAGGATGGTAAATGTTTTTGAAATTATCTAAAAATATTCTCTTATATCTAATCATCTGTGAAATATGTTTTAGGAACAGCCTGCAGGCTGTATCGCCACACTGTGAAACAAACCTATTAGCTTGTTTTCATGTAGATTCATTGTAAAGAAGACTCTACTTTGAATATCACTTTTCAATGCATTATAATTAAAACTCCTGTCTCTTTTACTTGGGAAAGTGAGGGAAGTTTCATATTTCTTAACACTGAATTGGTGGTGGCAGACTTGAAGGAGGAAGCAGAAGTAGCACTATCATAAGTACAGGGTTATTTTGGGTATTTGATCATCTGAGCCAAGATGAGGAAAGATTTGTAGCTCCAGGGATTATAAATTAGGTGCACAGCAACACAGTGAAGGACTTGGAGTAAAAAAAAAACAAACCCTAAAATCAAATCCAGTCTCATACACTCACTAGATGGATGATCCTGCTTAAGTTGTGTAACCTCTCTGTGCCTCAGTTTCCCCATCTGTAAAGCGAAAATGATAATATCACAATGGCTAGCTAGAACACTGGAACTGGAGTCAGGAAGACCTTAATTCAAACCTGGCCTCAGACGGTTAGTAGCTTTGTGACCTTGGACAAGTCACTTAACCCTGTTTGCCTCAGTTCCCTCAAGAAAAGCAGGAAAAGGAAATGGTAAACCACTCCAATATCTTTGCCAAGCAGACTCCAAATAGGGGTCACAAAGATTCAAAAACACATAAAAATGACTAAATATGTGCTAATTGACTACTCCCACAGGGTTGCTATGAGATCAAATGAGTTAAGATATGTAAAGCAGTTTGTAAACCTTAAAATGCTATATAAAGGTTAACTCTTGCTTTTCTCACCTGCAGTTAAATTCTTAGCCAGACTCTAAATGAATAGGGAAAATCCTCAATGTTGACCAAGGAGGTCAGTATGATGGCTTTGACAGATCATTTATGGGAAAAGTCAAGAAATCAGAGTTCAATTTCTGCCTTAGATATTTACCAATTTTTTGATCCTAGACAACTCATACATTCAAGAACCTTATATTAAATGCTTATCATGTTCCAGGAACTATGTTAAGTGCTAGGGATACCAATCAAATATGAAACAGTACCTTCTCAAAAAGAGCTTAATTTTTTATGTAAGACAGACAAAATTATACCTTAACTGCTTAGATCCTCAGTTCTTCATCTTTACTATAGGGATAATAATACCTGTCTCATTGGCCTGTTGTGAGTAAACTATTTTAGGTCATGAGCCTTAGCTATTCTTACCTAGAAAATAGGAGAAAGGGAAGTTTTGGTTGGCAAATTCATGTGCTAGAAAGCATATTTATAACTCTGGTGTTATTGCCCTGTCTGAAAATGAAGGATATTATTAGAATAACCTTTATAAATAAAGGTACTGCTTTAAATGTTGAAAGCCAACTTCAGAAAAAAAAAGTTGATAAAAATTAAAAACCCAAATAAATTAAAAATGTGAATTGTCTTATTTAAATGCCAAGAAAGTGTATTTGCATGTGTCAAATTAGCACATTTTTTGCTATATGGTAAGCACTTAATATTTTTCATTCATTCATCTATGTGTGTGTGTGTGCCTGTGTATGTATATGTACACAGCCATCCATATAGCAGTTGTGTTAACATTGATGAAGGCCAAGGAGAATATAAAGAATTATTATGATATAGACAAAGTACTAAAAATTGAGGCAGGCAAAACTGGAGGGTGGTAATGGTTCTATCATTAACTCTGTTCACTCTTGAGGAAATGTTTTGTCTAAGACCCAGTTTCCTCAACTACAGACGGAGGTTGACTTAGGTCTTGATTTCCTTTCTACTCAATGACTTCTAAGTTTGTATACAATCTCACCAGTATTTTCCCAATAGTCACATTGAAGCAGTCTTTTGATGCCTTTTAATTTGTTTTTATTTAATATATTTAGTTTTCAGCATTGATTTTCACAAGAGTTTGAATTACAAATTTTCTCCCCATTTCTACCCTCCCCCCCACTCCAAGATGGCATATATTCTGGTTACCCTGCTTCTCAGTCAGCCCTCCCTTTTGTCACCCCACTCCCCTCCCATCCCCTTTTCCCCTCCCCTTCCGCAGGGCAAGACAAACCTCCACACCCCATTGCCTGTGCATCTCACCTCCCAGCTGCATGCAAAAACCCTCTTTCCATTTCTGAACATCTGTTTTCAAAAATTTGAGTCCCAAATTCTCTCCCCTCCTCCCCTCCCACCCACCGTCCCTAAGACGCCAAGCAACTCAACACAGGCCACACGTGCATCACCATGCACAACCCCTCCACAACACTCATACTGTGAAAGACCAACCATATTCTGCTTCCTCCCAACCCATGCCCCTTCATTGAATTCTCTCCCCCGACCCCACCCCCTTCGAAAGCGCCTGCCCTTGACTACCTCCACCCCCATCCGCCCTCCCTTCTATCATCCCTCCCCCCTCCTTTTTATCTTCTTCCTCCTTTTTTCCTGTGGGATAAGATACCCAATTGAGTATGTATGGTATTCCCTCCTCAGGTTAAATCTGATGAGAGGAAGATTCACTCATTCCCCCTCACCTGCCTTCTCTTCTCTTCCTACAGAACTGCTTTTTCTTGCCACTTTTATGTGAGATAATTTACCCCATTCTATCTCTCCCTACCTCCCTCTCTCAATATATTCCTCTCTCTTTGATTTTCATTTAGATATGTTCCCTTCATCTTCAACTCACCCTATGCCCTCTCTCTCTCTCTCTCTCT
>JAQQSZ010007528.1:0-13284 GCA_028646595.1 Phalanger gymnotis | reverse complement strand
AGATATACAGGCAATGGGGCATAGAAATCTATCCTGCCCTACAAGAAAGTAAGGGAAAAATGGATGGGGGGAGTGGGGTGACAGAAGGGAGGGCTGACTGGGGAGTGGGGCAATCAGAATATATGCCATCTTGGAGTGGGGGGGAGGGTAGAAATGGAGAGAAAATTTGTAATTTAAACTCTTGTGAAAATCAATGCTAAAAACATTAAATAAATAGATAATGATTTAACAAAACTTCGTTGAAGGGAATATACTTTGTGAGAGGTTTGTTTGAGAATTTGATTTGGGTAGAATCTCTTGTGTCAAAACATATCAATAGAAAACTTTAAAAATAATATTGGCATGAAAGAGCATAAGCACAGGGATAGAAGTGGCAGAATTTAACACATGTTCAGGAGGTAGAGTAAGTAGCTCATTTTAACTGAGGAACAGATTTTATAAAGAGAAATGAAAAGCAATAAAGTTGGAAAGGTAAACTACTTCTATGTTGTGGGTGAAGACTTTTACTTGGTAGTAATCACCAGAGTTTTGAGAAGAGGTATGATATAAATTTATGTTGATAATGAGTGAATTAATGAAAAAATGAAAAGTACTCATTAAATGCTTATTTTATTTTGGTAAGTGTGCTAAGCCCTGGTGATATAAATACATGCAACCAAAACAGTCTCTATCATAAAAAGAGTTTACATTCTAATAGTTGAAGCTAACACATTAAGGGGATCTGAAAAGGGTGGGATACTGAGGTGGCTGCATGGAATGGAGATGTTTGGGATACAACATGGAGATCAGTTCTAGGCAAGATAAGGTGAAAGCTCTTATCAGGGCTCAGAGACTCAGGGTCCCTGATGGTTAGAGTTCAAATGGTTCTAGTCACATCTAGGTTGAATAGGATAACCAGAGTGGAGATAAATGGTTCTGGAAGTGAAGAAATATTATTCTGGCAGTGGTGTGAGTGGTAAATTGTAGGAGACAGAGAGTGGAGGTAAGAAGACTTGTTAGGAGGTCATTTCAGGCAACAATAAAAGGTTATTCTAGCATTGTAGCAGTAGGAATAGAGAAGGGAAGATATATAGAAGAGATGTTACAGAGAGGGAATTGGTGAGAGAGTTAAAGTTAACCTCAGGGTTGTGAACATTAATTTGATTGCATGAAAAGTGAGGCATCCAGAAGAGGGTAACCAAAATGAAGGGTCTGTAAATTATGCCATATAAGGATCAACATAAAAAGAAATTAATCCAATTAGCCTGGTGAAGAGCCAACAATGGGAAAAGAGCTCTCTTCAAAGATATGAAAGCTGTCATTATGTCAGGAGGATCTGATTTATTTTACTTGGTTCTGCAGGGCAGAACGAAGGAAATGGATAGAAAGTGCTAAAGGCGGATTTGATTTCAATGGAAGGAAAAACTTTCTAGCTATTGTTTTTGTTCAGTTGTGTCTGACTATTTGTGACTTCATGAACCATACTCTCCATGATGTTTTCTTGGCAAAGATACTAGGGTGGTTTACCATTTCCTTCTTCAGCAGATTAAGACAAACAGAAGTTAAGTGACTTGTCCAGAGTCACACATCTAGTAAGTATCTAAAGCCAGATTTTACTCCAGGCCCAGTGCTTGATACAATGAGCCATTCTGCTGCCTCATTCTAACCATTCAAGCTATCTAAAAGAGGAATAGCTTGTCTGAGTTGTTTCTCTCTGTGGAATGGTTGACAAGGTTATTCATAGGAGGGGATTCTTGGTGATGCATGAATTGGAATAGATAGTCTATGGCAGAGGCATCAAACAAGCAGCACATGGGCCACCCACAGCCTATAACATTCCCAAATGCAGTCCTAACCAGATTAAAATGTAATTGGGAAATATTTAGCACAATAAACAAAAATACAATAAAATATAGAAAATGTTACTATGTCATTTTCTAAGTTAATGTGGATCCCTACAGGGATCCTTATGTATGGGTTAGTAGCCCCTTGTTTCTATTTGAGTTTGACACCATTGGTCTATGGATCCTTTTTCAATTTTGCAATCTTTAGATTCTGTGATATTTACTACCACTTTATGAGGAAGGGAAGGCTTGTATTTTTAACCTAATTTTACTGATAAGGAAGTAGTGATTCATATATACCCAAATTCCTACAGTGTCAAAATCATGGCTGCAGTGTAGCAGGACTTAAATTCCTCAGATCCGTGCTGTGTCCTGATGGCAACATGGGAAAATAGGGGCAGTGGGTATTTGAAGCCTGAAAAAGGAGGAAAAGAAGTCTCACCACTGAAGACTAGCTGGCATTGTGGATCCTTGTGGCAAATTAATCTGCTTTCAGTGAGAAAATCAGACCTGCAAAGATGTGTCTGCAGAGTTGGCATTCTTATGAGCTTTCCCTGATCAGTGTTTATTTTTTTGTGTATAGTCCTCAGTAAGCAAACCTTCTGGAGGATATCTGAGAGAGTCATATATAAGTCTGTTTCCTTTTTGTAACTTATATGCTGTGGTTTTGCTTTGTATTTTCCCAAGCTGTCTTGGGTCAGTTTCATATTATGTTAGTTTATGATAATGAGGTTTTCCCAAGACAGACTGCATCTCAGACACAGCAATTTTCTATGATTCTTCCCAGGAAACCTCCAGATGAATTTCAGTCTCATATATAAATAGCATATAACTAGTAAGTGGCGGTCAGCTTAGTAATCCATGTCTTCCAGTTTTAAAATGATGTGTTCTGTGTCATGTTCTTGCCTTGGGCATACATCTAGAAATGTGGGGAAATCTCCTGGCTGTTTTACCTCATGGTTTGGCATTAACTCTCTGTTTGTTGACCATATGGAAGGTTTTATTTAAAGGAGCAAAAACATAAAATATCCTACAAGAGAGGAATTACTGTAACCCACAGTTTCCAATATTCCCCAGTCAGTGTTTCCTAGTGTCTCTTTCAGCGTTAAGGAGAAGACTCTTCTTGTACTCACACTTTTGTTATCAGCACCTTGGCCAGTGGTTGTGGCAAAGCTGAAAGTAGCTTGCAGCTTCATTACTGAAGCCTGGCCTACCTGCAACTGAGTGGCATTGTGTGTACTACCATTGTATGGCTTGTGGAGGCAGTGTTACCAAGGATTTTTAAAGAGAAGGAAAAGCTATTATAGGACACGACAAATTTAATTAAGCTGGTCTATTTTTGGAAAGGGTGCTCCTTATCACATGTAGTTCATAGGAAACATTTCCTTGCACCCAATCAGGAGAGAGAGAGAGAGGGAGGGGGGGGAGGAAAAAGGAGGGGCAGAGGGAAGGAGGGAGGGAGGGAGGGAGAGGGAGAAGGAAAGGAGGGAGAGGGAAAGGGAGAAGAACAGGGAGAGGGAGAGAGTCTGCCTGTGCTTCTTCTCTGAATGTTTGATGTGATGTGGCATTTTGTCCTTATATGGGAAAGGTAAGGGCTGCCAGAAATAGCTTTCAGGGCATTTCTAATTTAGCACTGGTTCTGAAGTTTTGCTGCAATATCCTAAGAGCACATTTTAAAAACTCAGACATAATACTCTCTGCTTGCCGATACTGATGCTGTGATGTACCCTCCTGTCATTTCCCTCTAATGTATAGCCTCTTTAAGCTTTTCAGAGAATTCTTTTCGGAAGCTCAAAGAGGAAGATTGATAGCTCTTCTTCCATGACTTCAAATCCTCATTCTGTTACTTCCTTTGTAACCTTGGGCAAATTACTTCACCTTTGTGGGCTCAAGTTTCCTTTACATAAAGTGAGAGGGTTGGATTATAAGCTATCCAAGGTCCTGTCCAGCTCAAAATTCTAGTTCTGTGGGTTACATATTTCACTCTTTTGACTTCATGCTCTTACTGTTTCCTATGCCTGGAATTCTCTTTTCCCTTTGCCTATTGAATTCCTACTTATCCTTTAAAGCCTACCTTAAGTACCGTCTCCTACAGAAAGTGTTCTCATCCTTCCCTTTAATAGTAACCTTCCTCCGTGCCTTAATTTGCTCTGCAATTCTCTAAGGCACTTAATGATGTATAGCATAGTATCTATTTGTGCTGTATGCATCATATTGTGCCTAATATATTATGACATATTATAATATTGTCTATAAGAGTTAGCTCTCTTATTCCCCTCCCAGACTAGAAATTGCATAAAGGCAATTGGGCATATATAAGTTTTTAAGTTTAGAGCTTACTGGTCAAGCACTGTGCTTTGCACATAGTAGATGCTTAATGAATGTTTGTAGGATAATTGGATGTCAGTCTCACAGAGTAATACTGCCTCCTGCCATTTGAATATCCATCCTGAAATTTCTAGCCTTTAGTGGTTTGCACCTTTGAGTAGCCATGTGGTTATTAAAAAGGATCTGCAAACTCAAATGCTCACCTAGCATTATAATGTTAATCTTTATGTAGTTCTAACAACTTACACATTGTGAAAAATGAGTGTAGATTCTGTTGCAATTCATAAAATGAAAAATTGTTTAAAGGTGTTACTGAATTCATTGGAGCTTTCTGACACTAAATATCCATGGCTTTTCTTAAGCAATAGATTTTAATAACACAGCTACTATACCAGATGTGGGTATGAAAGTGGGAAAAGTCTATGAATTTCAAGTAAAAAAGATACCCTCATATCTGAAAGAAATTGGAATCATAGCTTTAGAGTTTGCTTTTGTACTTTTACTGCTACTGACCGAAGAGTCATAGTTTCTTACTCCAAATACTAAAGTGATTTATATTTCATCCAAGTTTCAAACCTTATTGGAAGGCAGATTTCCCCCCCTTGCTTCACCAAGGAGAACAGCATAGATTTCCAAGAACTTCCAGCCTACTTCCACTGTTCCTTAGTTCACTGTCATGAAGCACTGCAGCGTATGGTGAAAAACAAGAATGTGCTCAAGAAATAAAGCAGACACAGGAGCCAACCCTGACCCTTCCCTATCCAGCCAACATTGGCTTCATCAGCATCTGGGTTTCTTGATCATTCCTTTCTCCTCATTTCCCTCCTTTCTTTGTATTTTAGTATTCTGCTTTACCTGGGGTGTAAAGACCATTGAACAATGTTCTCTTCAGCAATCATACCTCATTCTGACATAGGTGGAAGTCATTCTGTAGTCAATTCAATTTAATTCAATTCAACATTTATTGATCTTATAAGCATACATTAATTTCTAGTAGGCCATTTGCCATGAGAATGAATCCATAGATGCTACAGGATAATTGATATGCTATCGGATAAATGATATGCTACCATGCATGTTTATGGGAAAGATAGGTGGTCAAAGCCAACTTTGGATTATCAGAGGATTGATAAACAAATCAGAATTGAATTGACTAGAAAAGGATGAGAATGATTGAGAAAAAGCCAATTGTATACATCTGTGATCTGATTGGCGTGGGTACTCTCTCCTTCCCTTGTCGAAGATCAATGCAAATTTGTGCCTTATTCTGTATAATTCTGAAATTTCTCAAAAAATGTCTCAACCTAGCATGCAAGAGATGGTTTACTCATTCTTTTAGAATTTTATGGAAAGAGTGAGAACATGAGAATACCCATGGCAACCAGAAACAGTATTTGGCATGTAGTAGGCACTTACTAAATGCTTGATTGATAATGACACACACATATAGCACTTTATATTTATAAGGTATTTCCTTCACAAATACTCTACAAAGTAAGCAGTTGTAAGAATTATTACCCCATTTTACAGATGAAGAAACTGATGCTCAAGACAGGGAACTGATTTGCCAAGTTCACATAAGCAGTGAGTAACAAAGCCAGAATTTGAATCCAGGTCTCTACACACCCAGACCAGAGTTCTTTCTGCTATATTTTGCCTTTTAAATGATCCAGGACACCCAGCCCATAAAAGTTTCCTTAAAACCAAGAGAACTAAATAAAAAAATTTATCCTTCTCTTCTTTAATGTGTGGAGGTATCTTCAGGAAGTTTCAAAGTATCCTAGAAGCTGGTTAGAACTGGTGACATGCACATTCTATAGCTAATAATGATAGTAATAATAATAAGACATTTCAATAATGCTTTATGGTTTCCAAAACATTTTACATAGCTTATCTCATTTGAAATACTCCCTATTTCTAAGAAACATTTCACTTACAAACACTCTGTCTAGACCACAGAAATAGCACTACTATCGGTTTTATAGTTTAGCTCTAGTATCAGTTAAATAAGCTACTGCAGGTGAACCTGGGAACCTAATGCATTTTCATAACATCAGATTGCCAAATTTTAGAGTTGTAAATAGTCTCAGAAATCATCTGACCACCTAGTTCAGGCCTCTTACTTTGCAGATGAAGCTGAGACACAGAGAGAAGTATGCTCAGCACCAGAGATGGTTTTCCAGCACTTCCAAATCCATGCTCTTTCACTATACCATGCTGCCATTTTCTATGACAAACATATTCTGGGGTCCAAAAAATAAACTTTTTTGTATATTTTTACTAAATATGCAAGTTAAATTTTAGAGCAATCCAATTATAAGTTAAGACCTAATTGCATTGTTAAACCACAGATATTTTTTAGAGTGGGAAGCAATTTAGAAGTCAGGTAGCCCAACTCCATTGTCATACATGAATATATTTTGCAGCATTTATAATAGGTGGTCATTCAGCCTCTGTTTGAATATCTTCTGTAAAAGGGAGCTCACTAGCTTGCAAAGCATCTTATTCTATGATTGGACCATTCTGAGGGTTACAAAATCCAATCTTATATTAAAGGACTGCATCGCTGAATCTGTAACCAAAAGAGGAGCTTCCCTCCTCTTAAGGCTCAGGGAATGAAAGCAGAAACAACTGTTATACAGGAGGGAGTGTCCTACTGGTTCCCTTGACATTTTATCAGAATAGCAATCTTCCCCAATCCCATTCTGTCTCCTCTCCCCACTGAATTATTATAGTACTCATGCCTGGCCTAGATTTTTCAGTGTAATCATCAAAGGTAATCTAGTCTAACTGATTTCACCCACTGAAGCCAATTATAACAAGTAAAATCTCTCTTCCAAATGACACAGGCAGTGTCTTGGAAAGAGCTAGAGTCTAAAACCTGGGATTCAAATCTTGATTCTGCCACTTATTGTCTTTGTGACCTTAGGCAAGTCAACGAACCTTTCTGAGCCTGTTTCCTCATTAGTAAAATGAGAGTTAGGACTATAACAATTACTGCTAACATCTTTTCCAGATCTAAAATCCTGATTTCTAATCCTTAACTTGTAAAACAAGAATAGCTAGCATTTATATAGTACTTTGAGGCTAGCAAAGCCTTTTCCATGTTATCCCACTCGATCCTCACAATTCTGTGAGCTAGGTGCTGTTATTTTCCCCATTTGTAGAGGGAAGCTTAGAGAGCTCATGATTTGCCCAGGGTTGCACACCTAGTAAGTATTTGAGGCATGATTTGAACATTAGTTTTCCTGACTCCTAGTCCAGCAGTCTATGCGTTGTGTTACCTGTCTGTCCTAAATCTTTTCTTCTCCAATTCTTTTCATCGATTCTTGTATGGCATAATTTGAAGAGTCCACCCTATTCTGGGCTCCCTTTTCTGGAGGAACTTTTGAGTTTAGCAATATTCTTTTCAATTGTGGGGCCCTCATTCAGGACAGTGGAAAAGGATACTTGTCAGTGTGATAGGGTGTAATGGTAATCAGGATGGGGCTTTTTGCTGTTCTTCTCTTAGATGCCTTTGATTCTGGCCTTTGTTTGAATGGGGCTGGTAAAGTGGGATCTTGTCTTGGAATGTCTCTCAGCACTAAGACAATTGAGAGTCATTGATTTCTATATGATGTGGTGCTAGTGGCTGGAGTTTTCTCACACTGATTTCTTACACTCTAAATGGTGAGCCTCAAGTGCCCCAGGGCCCTGAGACAGGTATATAAGATCCAAGGTTGAGGTTTGACTTTTGGGGGTACACTCACTGAAGGGATGTGGGTGACGAGACTCTGGGCAAGCCATAGAAACGCTTCCTGCCCCCCCCCACCCCAGGCTTTGTAACACAGATAGATGTTGGTACTTCTCTGGTAACTATGAATCATGATTTGAATCAGACAAGGTCTGCCTATTGATTGTTTGTAATTTCTGTTTGTATTTGCCTTGAAGTTCAGGGGGCTAATCTTTTCCCCTTGAGCTAAGTAAATGATACATGTATTTTTAATTAAACTGAGATTGTTAACCCCTTAAAGTTGCTTTCCTTAGCAGATCAAAGAACTTGTGTTAGCAGCCTTCTGTGTGCGGTTGTTATTGGTCTTACACAGCCACAGTAGCTGCTAGTAGTCTACATAGGGCACTGATAACATCTTTGAGGAGATGACAGTAAGTGAAAGACAGAGAATTAATTTGCGTAGGCAACATTAATGCTTAGTATTTCTTCAGCTGCTAGAGATAGAATAACATTTCATTCTTAGGGTTTTCTTTTTCTGTTCCATCCCTTCTCCTTTCTCTTCCTACTCTTCCTACATTAAAAAAAGATTGTTTCTTTCACCTTTCTTTCATCATTGAGCAAGGTTAAATGTTATATTGGAAAGACCCCTGGACTGAGTTCGGGCAGACTTGAGTTCAACTCACCACTTTGCTATCTATGAATGGTGTGACCTTATGTAAGTCACTTAGTTTCTCTGAGCTTCAATCTCCTTATCTGTAAATAGTAGAGGTGAGGATTTGAAATTGGACTAAATAATTTTTCATTTCCCTTCTGGCTATATATTCCAAGATCACTAAGGTGATCTTTCTAGCTTTAACATTCTATCATTCTCTGATTCCATAATAATTATCTTTCACCTCTTCCATTTCTTACCCCAACTCCTCATTTTCATAAAGTATTTTCTTCTGCTCAAGACCTTTCAGGGTAGTCTCATAGATGTGGCTATGCCTTGTTTCACATTTTGTCATGCTGGCTTGGATAAATCTAATTGTCCCCAGGACTCCCCGCGAATTCTGAATTTGATCTTATTGAAATAACAATGACCTACTAAGGAGCCTTCCCAAGGCCTCCTTCATGTCCTTGTTCCTCAGACTGTAAATAAAGGGGTTCAGCATGGGAGTCACCACGGCATACATCACAGCTGCCAATCTGTCTTTTCCAGCTGAGTCATCCTCAAAGGGAATGAAATACACACCAATGGCAGTCACATAGAACAGGCAAACGGCAGTGAGGTGGGAGCCACAGGTGGAGAATGCTTTACATTTTCCCTTCACTGAAGGGACACGGAGTATGGTGGTCACAATGCGGACATAGGAAATAAGAATCATCAGGGGGATCAGGATAGTTAAGGCCCCACCCCAGTACATCAGCACATACTGGTTGGCATAAGGTTGGGAGCAGGAGAGCTTCATCAAAGGGAGGAGCTCACAGAAGAAATGGGGAATAGTGTTAGAATCACAGAAGGGTAATTGAACCAGAAGAATTGTATGAGTCAAGGAATATAAGTGAGCCAGGACCAAAGATCCAGCCACCAGCAGGAAACAGTGTTGGGGGCTCATTCGAATAGTATAGTGGAGAGGGTGGCAGATAGCCACAAGTCGGTCATATGCCATAACCCCTAGGAGGAAGACATCTAACCCAATGAACCACAGGAAAAAGAAGATCTGGGCAAGACACCCACTATAAGGGATAGTTTGGCTCCGAGTCTGAATGTTAAACAACATCTTTGGCACTGTGGTAGAAGACAAACACACATCAGTGAAAGAGAAGTTGGCCAGAAAGAAATACATAGGAGTGTGGAGACGGGAGTCAGAGCAGATAGCCAATATGATGAGAAGGTTCCCCACTACTGTAATAAGGTATATGGCCACGAATAGGCCAAAGAAAATCAGCTGTTGCTCCAAATTCTGAGAGAGCCCAAGGAGGAGAAATTCAGAGACTCTTGTCTGGTTTCCTCTGTCCATTTTTTCTGGAGTAACTGAAGAAAGGAGAGGCAGGACATCAGTTGACAATTTGACAACAATTCACATTTATCAAGAATCAAGACGAACCTTAAAATACAAAATGCTAGAATACAGAATGTTTCTGGGGAAGAACCTTTGAACATGGAATGTAATATAAGATAGAATGTTAGAGCTGGAGAGAATGTTAGAGAGTTGAACATAGAATGTTAGAGCTACAAATGATTAAAAATAGAACATTGGAGCTAGAAAACTCTCTAGAACATAGAATATCAGAGCTAGAAAGGAGGGATTGTAGAGAACATCTACAACTCCTAAACTTTGTCCTTCCATCATTTCTTCCCAAAGCAAGAAGTTTGCATTATTTTTCTATTGAGAATGAAATAACAATTTCATGAACACCTGCTATTAATAATAGTTGTTACTGGCAGAGAACTTAAAAGTTACAAAACACTTTACATCCATTCTTTTGTCAGTATCTCACAACTACTTTTTGAGGTAAGTAGGTAACGTTCTTATGATCAATCCCATTTTATATGTAAGGAAAGTGAGGCATATAGAGGTAAAGTGACATTCACGAGGTCACACAGCTTACAAGAGGCAAAGCTGGTACTAGAGTCTGTGTCTTTGTGGGACAGATGGACAATCTAGTGCTTTGTACAAAACCTTACTGCATCCAGTCAACCAATCAATCAGTCAGTCAGTCAATCAGCAACTGTTTATTAACGACCTGTTATGTACCAGGTACTGTGCTAGGTATGGAGGATACAAAGACCATAAAGAAATAATCCATGACCATAGGATGCTCACATTCTATCAACAGAGACAGCATGTAGATATCTACATATATAGGTGTATATATACATATGTATATGTAAAATAAATCCAAGGTAATTGAGGAGCAGCTAGCAGCTAGGGGAGGGGGAATCTGGAAGTCATGCTTAATCTGAGCTTTGAAGAAAACTCAGAAGTTCTAAGAGGTAAAGGTGAGGAAGGAATGCATTCTAAGTGTATAGACAATGGAGAGCCTGTCAAAGGGCTCCATTCTACCTGTATCTTTCTTGGCCCACTTAGGAGATTACTCCGCACATACCACATATTTAATAATGGTTGAATTAGTATCCTTAGTTTTTAAAGAAATAAAGATGATAAATGAACACGGGATCACAGAATTATGCCTGCGCTGGGACATAGAGGATTTTGGCATTTATTTCAACAGAATCAGAATACTTGGGGCTGAATCTTGTCTCCACCATTTACCAGATTCATGACTTTGGCCAAGCAATTCCTTTTTTGTTAGCTCATTTTCTTACCTATAATGTGAGGATATAAGCATTTTTCCTAATACATAACAGGTTTTTTATGAGGATTAAATGAGATAACGTGTGTGAAGTGCTTTGAAATCTAGGTGCTAGACAAGTTTAAGTTACTGCTATTATGATTTCCAGCTGCTGAAAGGATACATTATTTTCTTTACACTATTCCTGATAGGTGGTCATCAAGAGGGTTCTAGAATCTGTTTAAAGACTTCCAAAAGCAGACCATTGAACTTTTAGACAGCTCTGCTTGTTAGAAATTTCAAAATTATTTTCTTTAAGTTTTAATCACACTGAACCAAAATATGCTTTCCTGAAACGTTATTCTTATGTCTTCCCTGTGAGTGCAAGAAGTATAAATTGAATCCTTCCCCATAATAAAACTCTGTCCATACTTAAAGACAGTTATTTCCTCCATTCCCAATTTTCCATCCTCACTTTCTTCAACCATTCAACCATATGTTATGTTCTACAGTTCCCACATTATCTTGGTCATCCTTCTCTAGATAACACATTCCAGGTTGTCTGTGTCCTGCCTAAAATGTGGCACCCAGGAATGAATGTGGCATTTCAGATGTGGTCTGACTAAGACAGAGGACAGCAGGACTATCTCCTTATCCTTGTGGACACTTGAATGTCTCTTCATGCCTCTTTAGATTGCATGAGATTAAAATGAGATGAGCATTATCCAGGACTTACCCAGCTGGTCTGAGGCAATGTCTGACACTGTAGCTTAGGGAATGTATCTCTTCTGCGGTAGAGGAGTTCCCAGAGAGGAGCTACCTGAAGACTACTATGGTGCAGATACCTGCAGATTCTACATAAGGAATATTTACTGGCTTTAGAGGCCCCGAGCTCTTCATTAAAGACAAAAATGGAGTAATTGCCTCTGAGTCCCTGGGGGAACATTGTTTCTTTGAGGTGAGATTACTTTTCTGCATGAAGATGTGGGAATATGTCCCACTACCCAGAGCCCTGGGGTGAACTTTTCTAGAACCTCCTATTGGTACTTCACCCTCTACTCTTCAAGCATAACTTAAATGTGAGTATCAGAGATGTGGTTCCCATTATTCACACAATCATAGAATTAGAAGGTTGGGTGAGGACTTAGCAGTCATCCACTTCAATCCATACATTCAAAAACATTCCCACTATAATATAGCTGCCAATAAGATATACAGCTTCTGCAAGATAATCTTCAAGGAGACAACCCATTCCACTTTTGGGTAGATTTAAGGGTCAGAAAACTTTTTTCTGATGTCAATTCTATGTCTGCTTTTTTGTAACTTCCACACCTTGCCTCTATTTTTGCCCTTTGAGACCCAGTAAAGCAAATGTGTTCATTCCTCCACAAGACAGTCCTTTGAATGCTTGTACATGACTGCCATGTTCTCCTTATGCCCAAGTTCAGTGCTACTATTTCTATCATACAGAACAATAAAATCCTGGCACTGACAGGAACTTAGGAGTCATTGACTTTAGTCTGTCTCTTAAAAGGAATCTTCTTGGGGCAGCTAGGTGATGCAGTGAGTAGATCACCAGCCCTAGAGTCAGGAGGACCTGAGTTCAAATCCAGCCTCAGACACTTGACACACTAGCTGTGTGACCTTGGGCAAGTCACTTAACTCCAATTGCCCTGCCTTCCCCCCTGCAAAAAGAGGAATCTTCTTACAACATATAGGATAAGTAGTACCTCAGCTCCTGATTGAAGACCTCCAGTGGTGGGGAAGCTATTTCTAAAGGCAGCCCGTTCCACTTGAGGAAAGATCCAGTTGCTGGAAAGTTTTCCCTTATTTTAACCAGAAATCTCTGTAATATTTGAGCCTCCTGACAGCCTTAGAATATAATAATGGCTGAAATTGAACCAGTGCTTTAAGGTGAGCAAAGACTTCTATAGATATGAAACTGCTGAATCCTCATAATAACCTTAGGAATTAGATACAGCAGGTATTATTCTTTCCATCTTACACATTCAGAAAACAGATTAAGATGGACTAAATAACTTTCCAAAGATCACACAGTTGGCTCAGTGGCACTATTTGAACCAAGGTTTTCCTGACTTGAGGTCTAGAACCTAAGATACAGCATCTGTTTCATTAAACACT
>JAQQSZ010007527.1:0-13284 GCA_028646595.1 Phalanger gymnotis | reverse complement strand
CAATTAGATATAGGTTGTACATGTGCTGTCAGGCAAAACATATCCATAATAGTCATGTTGTGAAAGAAAACACAGACAAAAACACTCAAGAAAAGTAAAGAAAGCAAAGAAAAAGTATTCTTCAATTTGTATTCAGACACCATCAGTTCTTTCTCTGGGAATAGATAGGATTTTTCATAAAAAGTCCTTCGGAGTTGTCTTAGATCATTGTATTGCTGAGGATAGCTAAGTCATTCACAGCTGATCATCTTAGAATATTGTTGTTACTTTGTACACAGTACATTTAACTTTTCATCAGCCCATGCAATCTTTCCAGGTTTTTCTGAGAGCATCCTGCTCTTCATTTCTTAAAGTACAGTAGAAATCCGTCATAATCACATACCACAACTTGTTCAGCCATTCACCAATCGATGGGCATCCCCTCAGTCTCTAATTCTTTGCTCCCAGAAAAGAGCTACTATAAATATTTTTGTACATATAGGTCCTTTTCCTCATTGTTTTTCCTCTCTTTTGGGAAACAGACCTAGTAGTGGTATTGCTAGGTCAAAGAGTATGTATGAAACAAACAATTTGGACAAAGTTCCAAATTGCTCAACAAAATGGGTGAATCAGTTCACATCACCAAGTGTATTAAAATTTCATTTTTTCCATATCCCACCCAACATTTGTCATTTAAAATTTCTGTCCTATTGGCCAATCTAATAGGTATTAGGTGGTACCTCAGAATTATTTTAATTTGCATTTCTCTAGTGAATAATGAGTTAAAGTATTTTTCATGTGACTATAGAAAACTTTGATTACTTCATCTAAAAACTGGTATCTTTTGATCATTTTTCAATTGAGGAATTGCTTTTACTTTTCATAGATTTGACTCAGTTCTCTATACATTTGAGAAATAAGGCTTTTATCAGAGAAACTTGCTTCAACTTTTTTCCACAGGTATCATTGCTAACTGTGTTTCTCTCCATCCATTACTACCCATTTATTCTCTCCTTTCACCCTGTTCCTTCTTAAAAGTGTTTTGCTTCTGACCAGCCCCTCCCCTGACCTGCCCTCCCTTCAATGACACCCCCTGTAACAACAATGTTACTAGTAGCTGCTGTGAGGGTGTAAGGTCAGTAACACCAGCACACAGGAAGGCTGCTAGCACAGGTTCTTTGGTCTGCTTTTCTAAGGAAAGCAACTTTAAGGGGTTTACAATCTCATGTTAATCAAACATACATATATCATTCACTCAGTTCAGGGGGGAAAGCCAGCACCCTGAACTTCAGAGAAAAGCAGACAGAAATTATTAACAGAGAAAATATAAACAGAGCAAATAACACAAATCAACAAGCAGACTTCTAGCTATCTGACCAAAGCTATACTTACATAGTTACCAGAGCAAGAAGCACCAACATCTGGGTTGTCAAAGCCAGGGGCTCCTTAATGTCTACCCAGAGTCTCCACGCCAACCATCTTCCAATGAGTGAACCCCTAAACAAAATGCTAACCTCAGAGTATATATACACTTCTTTAGGGTCAGAGTACTTCACACCTCCCAAGGGCTTCTCTAGGGTTTTATACCTCTCATTACCTAGCTAGCAAAAGGGTGTGGACCTTCCTACAAAGAAAGGCAAGACTCAATCAAAGGCGCTTGATTGCCTTAGGGCTGAGAAGCACTCCAAAATAAAAGACAACAAAAAGTCCCGCTTTGCTTGCTATTACACCCCCTTTTTAGCCCTTTCCCCTCCTACTTTCTTGTACAGTGATAGATTTCTACACCCAATTGAGTGTATATGTTACTCTCTCTTTGAACCAATTCTGATGAGAGTAAGATTCACTCACTCCTCTTCATTTCTGCCCTCTTCTCCTCAGTAAAAGCTTTTCCTTGCCTCTTTTATGTGAGATAATTTACATCATTCTACATCTCCCTTTCTCTTTATCACAGTACATTCTTCTCTCACTGCTTAATTTTATTTTTTAGATATCATCTCTTCATATTCATGTGTGTATATAATCCTTCTACCTACCCTAATAATGAGAAAGGTCTTGTGACTTACAAATATCATCTTCCCATGTTGTTATGTAAACAGTTTAAACTTCAACAGTACCTTATGATTTGTCTTTCCTGTTTACCTTTATATGCTTCTCTTGAATCTTGTATTCGAAAGTCAAATTTTCTATTCAGCTTTGGCTTTTTCATCAGGAATGCTTGAAAGTCTGCTATGTCATTGAATATCCATTTCCGACCCTAAATGATTATATTCAGTTTTGCTGGGAAGGTGATCTTTGGTTGTAATTCTTGCTCCTTTTCCCCGTGAAATATCATATTCTAGGCCCTCCAATCTCTTAATTTAGAAGTTGCTAAATCTTGTTTTATCCTGACTGTGACACCACCATACTTGAATTGTTTTGTTTTTTTTTTCCCAAGATGCTTGCAATATTTTTTCCTTCACTTGGGAACTCTGGAATTTGTCTAAAATATTTCTGGGAGTTTCATTTTGGGATCTCTTTCAGGACACAATTAGTGGATTCTTTCAATTTCTATTTTACTCTCTGGTTCTAGAATATCAGGGCAGCTTTCCTTGATAATTTCTTGAAAGGTGATGTGTAGGCTCTTTTTTTTTTTTATCATAGCCTTCAGGAAGTCCAATAATTTTTAGATGATAACCCTTAGATCTATTTTCCAGGTCAGTTGCTTTTCCAATGAGATATTTCACATTGTCTTCTATTGTTTTTTCCATTCTTTTGGTTTTGTTTTATTGTTTCTTGAATTCTCATAAAGTTATTAGTTTCCATTTGTCCAATTTTAATTTTTAAGGAATTATTTTCTTCTGTGAGCTTTTGGATCTCCTTTTCCATTTGCCCAATTCTGCTTTTTAGGGCATTCTTCTCCTCCTTGGCTTTTTAGACCTCTTTTGCCATTTGACCTAGTCTGGTTTTTAAGATGTTATTTACTTGAGCATTTTTTTTTGTTTCTTCTTTACCAAGCTGTTGACTCCTTTTTCATTATTTTCTTGCATCAGTCTCATTTCTTTTCCCAATTTTTCCTCTATCTGTCCTACTTGATTTTCATAATCCTTTTTGAGCTGTTCCATGGTCTGAGACCAATTCAGATTTTCTTTGAGGCTTTGGATATAGGAGCTTTGACTTTGTTGTTTTCTTCTGAGTGTATCTTTTAATCTTCCTTGTTACCATAGAAACTTTCAATAATCATAGTTCTTTTGATGTTGTTTGCTCATTTCCTCAGCCTATTAGCTGACTTTTAACTGCTTGTTATAGTACGGCTCTGCTTCTAAGGTGGAGGTTGCACTCTTCCAAGTTTCAAGGGTTTTGTGCAGCTGTTTTCAGAGATATATCTAGGGACCTGCAATTTTTCATTTCTTTCAAGGTAGTATGATCTAAGGAGAAGTGTGTTTACTATTCTTCTCACTTGTGGTTTGGTCAGTGAGTGACCATAAGTACTCTTCTCTGTGTAGTAACTATGAAAAGGGTCTCCCCTCCACTGTGGCCCCAAGCTCTCTTATGCTAGTGCTCCTCTTCTCCCTGGGACTGCCACTGTGACTCAGATCCAAGCAAAGCAACAGAGTCCTGCTTTGGTTCTAGCAAGAAGATTTGTGTAATCTACTTCTGACCCACTTACTGTCTTTGGGCTGAGAGCTCTGGAAGTATCTGCTACCACCACTGCTACCACTATTGATACAGTCACTCCCAAGGCCTTCTCCTAGGTTGCTGGGGCCAGGGCTGTGCTGATGAGGCCTGTGCTGGAATGTGTTCCACTTGCACCTAGGTGTGACAGACCATTCTTGCTGAACTTTCAAGTTGTCTTTGGCATATGTGGGCAGAGAGGTCTGGAAACTACAACTGCTACTGTGATTCAGTGGCCCTGAGGCCTGCTCCAGGTTTGCTGGGTTCTGACCTGCACCAGTGTGGCCTGTGCTGGACTGTGCTCCTCTCTCATCCTGGTGCAACAGGGTGCTTACTTTCCAAGTTGTCCTGGGCTGGAAATTTGTCTCACTCCATCTTTTTGTGGGTTCTGCTGCTCTAGAATTTGTTTTCAGAAAGATATTTCATATGTCTTAAAAAGTATTTTCTCAAGATGATAAAAGATTAGTTAAAATTGTTTAATGGAGTAATCTTGGAGAAGCAGAAACAGCTTTGATTTTGAAGGTTAGAGCAACATACAACTGGGAAAGAATCCACAGGGACATCTAGACTCAACAGTTTGTATCTCCTCTAGAGATCTTTGCTTTAAAAAGATGTCTGCTTAGACACACTGCCTCTTTTGAGTCACATGCCATTTCTCAAAACTGTTGCCTTTGCATATAAGGTATGAGATATTATTCTATTTACATTTAAAAATATTTTTTCCTCTTCAGTGTAGTGGAAATGCCCATAAATCAGTCAGTGAAATCCCTCCCTAACATGAGGGTAGAACAGCTTTATTGATCTCTGGATTTGTCCGATCATTTTGAATGTTGTCCAGGTGGTTATAAAAATCTACAACAGTTTCATAATACCTACTGTCCAAGAGAGATGCTGAGATACTATGGGCTTCTGGCCACTCTTCACAGTAATCATAGTGTGGATTTCTGCACCACCATTTGTTCTCAAGATGCTCATACACATGAATTGTGGGTTCTGTGCACTGTGTTGTAAACTTTGTATTGTCTACCATGATGAGTGCAATGTCATTGAAGCCCTCTGCAATTCTGCAAGCTACCTTCTCAGCAACCTGGTTCAGGCTGGCATTCTTTACATGTACATTAGTTTGATAATAACCAGCAATCACATAGCTATTATCTTTGCCCCATGACTCAATCAAGGTGAGGGCCACCTCCAGCATGAGGGCCAGCACCAGGATGCTGTGGAAGAGGGGGATGCAGTACATGAAGTAGGTTTGGTGTGGGTTTGGGTTGTTGTGCTTCTTGCTGCTTCTTGGCCACTAGGAGCCCATTGACAGCTGAGTGGGTGTACTTGGCCCCGTGCAGCACCATCTTGCAATAGGCCTGGGTGGTCAGCTTCACACCAGGCATGATGAGACCTCCCCCAAGGCTCACAAAAACCACAGCCTCCAAGGCCTTGCAAGGCTTGATCCCCAAGGAGTCACTCCTCTCCATCCCAGAGACCCCTCAGCACAGATGGAAGGGTCTTGCAGCCTTGCCTGGCCCTCCAACATGCCCTGCTGCCTCCTCTTATCTGCCTGGCTTGTCCAGACTATAGGCCATCATCTCAGTCCAGGCACCTGCAGCCAGCTCAGGAGGCTGAGTAGCTGCCTGGCTCCTCTCAGGGGTCCTCTGCTCTAGAATTTATTTTGAGTCATTTTAAAAGGTATTTGGAGGGCTTTGGGGAAGAGCTCAGGTGACTCCCTGATGTTACTCTGCCATCTTGGCTCCACATCTCCTATCCTTAACTTTCCTTACTAGCTACACACATTCTAGCATTCCTGACATGATTTTACTGGAATGTGCCATGTTCTTACATATATGCATCCCTCTTCTATATGTAATTTATAAAAATATTTATTTACATTTTCCTCAATTAACTAAAAAAATTCTAACATCTGTTTTTAAAATTTTGAATTCCAAGTTCTCTCCCTTTCTTCCTCTCCATTCACCACATTGAGAGGGCAAGCACTTTGATATAGGTTATATATGTGTTGTCATGCAAAACATATTTCCATATTAGTCACATTATAAAAGAAAAAACCACCCCCCAAAAAGAAACCCCCCAAAATCATAAAAAGGTATGCTTTGATCTATATTCAGACTCCATCAATTCTTTCTCTGAGGGTGGATATCATTCTTTATCATAAGTTTTTAGAGTTCTCTTGGACCATTGTATTACTGAGAGGAGCTAAGTCCTTCACAGATGAATATCTTCCAGTATTGCTCTTATTGTGTACTATGTTCTCCTGGTTCTACTAATTTCTCTTTGCATCAGTTCATGTAAGTCTTTCCAAGTTTTTCTGAGAGTATCTGGCTTATGATTTCTTATAGCACAATAATTTTCCATCACAATTATATATCATAACTTGTTCAGACATTCCCTAATTGATGGGCATCCCCTCAATTTTTATTTCTTTGCCTCCAGAAAAAAGCCGATGTAAGTATTTTTGTACATATGGGTCCTATTCCTGTAACCTGTATCCTGGGATACAGAACTACTAGTGATATTGCTACGTCAAAGGATATGTATCATTTTACAGCCCTTTGGGCATAGTTCCAAATTGATGTCCACGATTGTTGAATTAGTTCACAACTCTACTAACAATGCATTAAAATTTCATTTTTCCCCACATTCTCTCCAACATTTGTCATTTATATTTGCTGTCCTATTAGCCAACATAATAGGTGTGAAGTAGTAGCTCAGAATTGTCTTAACTTGCATTTCCCTAATCAGTAATGATTTAGAGGAATTTTTCATATTGCTGTAGATAACTGTTTACTTCCTCTGAAAATTAACTGTTCATACCTTTTGATCATTTATCATTTAGAAATGACTCTTATTTTTATGTTTCTCACAGTCTACATATTTGAAAAATGAGGGCTTTATCAGAGAAATTTCCTTCAAATTTTTATCATAGTTATGATTGCTCACTGTATTTCTCTCCACTCTATTTCCACTGTTTATTCTATTCTCTCTGTGCTTTCACCATGTGCCTCCTCAAAAGTGTTTTGTTTCAGACTATTGCATCCACCAATCCACCTACTCCTCTTGGCACTGCCCCCTTATCTTATCTCCTTCCCTCCTATTTTCTTACAGGGTAAGTTAGATTTCTATACCCAACTGATTTTTTATGTTATTCCCTCTTTTAGCCAAATCAGTGACAGTAAGTTTCAAGCTTTTCCCACAACCTCCCTTATCTTCTCCTCTACCATAAAAGTCTTTTTGCTTCTTTTATGTGAGATAATTTACCTAATTTTACCTCTCTCTTTCCTTATTTTCCTAGAGCATTCCTCTTTTTCACCCCATAATTTTTTTTAGATATCATCCCTTCATATTCAACTCACATCTGTGCTCTCTGTCTGGATAGACTTACTTCTTCTAACTGCCCTAATAATGAGCAAGTTCTTATGAGTTACAAGTATCATCCTTCCATGTAGTAATGTAAACAGTTTAACCTTATTAAGTCCCTTACGATTCCTCTTTCTTGTGTCCCTTTTTACCCTTCTCTGACGTCTTGAACTTTAGAATCAAATTTTCTATTCAGCTCTATTCTTTTCATCAGGAATGCTTAAAAGTCCTCTATTTCATTTAATATCCATTTTTCCCCTGAAGGATTATACTCAATTTTGCTGGGATAGGTGATTCCTGGTTGTAATCCAACTTCTTTGCTCTCTGGAATATTATATTCTAAGCCCTTCAATCCTTTAATATAGAAACTGCTAAATCTTGTGTTATCCTGACTGTGGCGCTACCATATTTGAATTGTTTCTTTCTATATTTTCTACTTGACCTGGCAGCTCTAGAATTTGGCTATAATATTTCTGGAAGTTTTCATTTTGGGATTTCTTTCAGGAGATTATTGATGTATTCTTTCAATTTCTATTTTACCTGCTAGTTCCAGAATATCAGGGAAATTTTCCTTGATAATTTTTGAAAGATGATTTGTAGGCTCTTTTTTGACCATAGCTTGCAGAAAATTCAATAATTTTTAGACAGTCTCTCCTGGAACTATTTTCCAAGTTGGTTGTTTTCCCAATAAATATGTCACACTGTCTTCTGTTTTTTTTTATTCTTTTGTTTCATTTTATTGTTCCTTGATGTCTCATAAAGTCATGAGATTCCACTTGCTCAATTCTAATTTTTAAAGAATTGTTTTCTTCAGTGAGTTTTTATATCTCTTTTTTCATTTGGCCAATTCTACTTTTTCAAGTATTCTTCTCTTCAGCGAATTTTTGTGCTTCATTTTTCATTTGGCCAATTCTTCTTTTCAAGGCATTCTTATCCTCATTTGACTTTTGTACCTCTGTTGCCATTTGGCCTATTCTGGTTTTTAAGATATTATTTTCTTCAGTATTTTGTGCCCCTTTTACCAAACTGCTGACTCTTTTAAAATTATTTTATTGCTCATTTCTCTTCCCATTTTTTCCACTATCTCACTTACATGAATTTTAAAATTCCTTTTGAGCTCTTCCATGCCCTGAGATCAATTAATATTTTTCAGGCTTTGGATATAGGGGTTTTTGACATTTTGTCTTGTTCTGAGTGTGTTTTTATCTTCCTTGTCATCATAGGAATTTTTATAGGCAACTTTTTTGTTTTTTGCTCATTTTTCCAGCTTATTTCTTGACTTCTAACTCTTTGCAAAAGTGAGGCTCTGCTTCCAGGGTTGAGGGCATATTGCCACAAGATTCAAGGGTTTTGTGCAGTTGTTTTCAGAGATATTTCTAGGGACCTATAAGTTTTCAGTAATTGCAATGTGGCATGATCTAAGGAGAGGTGTCTTTGCTATTGTCCTAGCCTGTGCTCTGATGTGTGAGTGACCACAAGCACTCTTTTCTACCTAGGAACTGTCATGAAGTTCCCTGTTTCTTTTTGGCCACAAGCTCTGGTGTGCTAGTGCTCCTCCTTGCCCTAGATCTGGCACCCAAGACTGTGACCCAGAGTTAAGTATGAGCAAAGCAACAGAGTTTTGCCTCAAGTGCTAGCAAAGAGACCCCTATGATCTCCTTCTCACCAGGTGTTCTTACCACATATGGGCTAAGATCTCTAGAAGCAGCTGTTGCCACCACTGATTCAGTTGCTCTGATGTCCTGCTCCTGGTTTGCTAGCACCTGGTCTTTGCCGGCACAGCCTGCACTAGACTGCCTTCCACTCTGACCTTGGCAAAACAGACTTTTACAGCCAACCTTTTAAGATGTCTTGAGCTAGATAACTGTTTCACATCCTTTTTGTGGGTCCTGCTCTTTCAGAGTTTATTTTAGAGCATTATTTAAAGGTGTTTGGAGGGTTTTGGGGGATGACTCAGGTGAGTCCCTGACTTTTCTCTACCATCTTGGCTTCACTTCTTCTGTGTATAACTTTAAATTAATTTGGTTGATGATTTCTTGTAGCCCATGTGAGTCCTTTCAGAATATACTAACTTTTCTTCTTCTTATAATTGTTTCTCTTTGTATCTTTGGAATTTAGTTTTTGAGAGCTCTTCATTTCTCCTGGGCTGGCTTATCCTGTAGAATTTTTGTCCACATGATTTTAACTATCTTTTCTTTCAATTATTTAAAATATACACTCCCTAAACATATAGAGAGTGTCTACTTATGTCAATTTTCATCTCTTTTGCTCACATACTTGGGGAAAGAGTGGTCAATTTTCTCCAAGTTTCATAGCATTTCCACCCCTAGCGAAAGATTCTAGCATAAATTTTTCCCAAGTTCCTCTCCCTTTTAAAGAATGAACTTTCCATTAAGGTAAGTTAATAATTATTTGTTGCTGTTTTTGGCTGAGAGAAAACTCTGGCAGGTACTTGGATGACTAATGTTCCTTATCAATCTCATATTATTCCTCTGTCCCAGTGTTATGATTGAAATTGCCTTTTTCTGAAATTTTCATCTATTTCTTTTTCTTTTTCCAGATGCTTGGATGCTATCCAAAATTTCTCATTACTGACATCCTTTAAATCCTTGTGCTGCTTCTTTTCTTGTCTTCTTTGAACCTATATTATGCTGGTGCTCATTTTATTTCTCTGAGACTTTATATCTTAATATGCCACTATTATGATAGTAGTTTTCCCTCTCTTGACTATCCTCATTTGTACGTATGTGTTTGTAGGTTGTCTCCCCAATTAGACCATGAATTCCTTGAGAGGAGAGAATGTTTTGTTTGTTTTTGCCTTTCATTGTTTCCTGAACATTTAATACAGTTACAGTTTAAAAGCTGGCATTTAATAAGTATGTTGCTAGACTGGCTCTACTTCTTTCCTTGCTCAGATCTTAACATTATCAAAACTCCCATTATAACTCCTGTTCTCTTTTCACTTATCCACATGCTCTTATTCTCATACAACTTTTCCTCTAATCTTTCTCCATATTTAGTGGGATAGAAAAGTTTCTTCTTTTCTAGTACTAACTTTCAGGATAGGAGCAGTGAGCTCTACCCCTCTTATTTTTAAATATATTCAACAAAACTTGTATAACACATAATTTTATTCATAATGCCCTAGGAAACCTAGGTAACTGAAAGACAAGTAGGGGCAGAAAGGAGGTTTCCCACAAAGAATGAAGTGGAGATATTATTAAAGTGAAAAACATGGCTTGGATATTAGAGGAGTGTAACATTATAGAGTGTATGTTTCTGTGCAGGGATTCCTCTTCTCCCGCAGAGCTTGAAGCTGACAAAACCTTACTCTTTGCTGAAAATTCTTTTTTAACTACATCTCCCAGAAGGCTGTGTATGGATTCAGTAGCCTGAGTCAGTCAGTCAATAAACATTTATTAAGCACCTAACATATGCCAAGTACTGTACAAAGCTCTGGGGATACCTGTTCTCTAGAAGGTTGTAATCTAATGGATAAAGACAGTATACAAAAAGGAAGTTGATGGTAATCCCACCCAGCAAGGTCGCTACTTGGGGAGATATACTTATATTGTACATAGTTCAGAAAAAGGGGGAGAGGAATCTTATTGGTTGTTGTGAAGCTAAGATAAATACTTGAAGGATATTAGAGCACCCAGGAAAGGTAGCAGAGGTAAGAAATTATAGCTGTGACTAGACCAGTTTGAAGACCCATATAAAGGTTGCTGAACCCCATTGGTGAGCTGAATGGACAGGTCAGTTTGGCAGAGACATGGAGAGATGAAGAAAGATGCTCTACCTTCAGTTTCCAAGAGAAATCAAAGGTGCTCCCAAGACAATTGCTGTAGAAAGATAAACGATACTATATAGTTGCTGGACCAGTATACTAGCATTCCCAAGATTGCTGCTATGGTAAAATTAAAAGTAACTAAATAGAGTCTTTCTTGAATACTAGTTCCTAACACATTTCTGTGAGCAAACAAAATGTTCCTCTTCTACTCCATTGGGGAGACAGAAAGTTTAATAGAAAATCACCTACCCTTCTCTGGGGATATTAGGATGAGTCAATTGAGAATCATCACTGAGACTATTTAATACTTCATTCAATTTCTTGCTATTACTTTTCCATTCCATTTTAATGAAATGTCTGCACTTTGGATTCATACTCATCTGGCTTGGTCTGGTTTTAGATATACGTCAACAGAGGTTTGGACTTGAGAATTTGAGTGGTCAAGAACACAAATAGTACTTTGAACCTGATAATGAATACATGCAGAGGGTCACAGGCTATAGTTACTATGACCAATGTTTAGATAGATAGGTAGATAATATAAGTATCATTGTTCCAATTTTACAGATGTGGAAAACTGGGTCTCTTAGATTATACAATTTGCTCATCATCACAGCTAAAAAATACAGGGCACTTGTTGGTAGAGGGAAGCAGAATAGAGGACAGATATGCTGAAAGAGAATAGTAATTAGTGACACCTCTTTGGGAATCAAGGAGGATCTTAAAGGGCAAACATTTTGGCACAGGCAGACTAACTATTGAGAGAAACTATGAGAGTGGTCAAACTACTCCCAAGACTCCTATGCAATCCAATATTGTGAATATTGTAGTTAATATGTAAATCTTTGGAGAAGGATTCTTTACTGGGGGACAAAGTTTCGTCCTCTTGAGTTCCATGCTAATGCTATCTATTTATATTAACTTAGAAATAAAATGCTTCATGTTTTGAGCTTTTTGAACATGCATGCTTATAAAAGGATTTGCAAGCTACTTTTGGATGGTGCCAGAATGTTTCCAGGACACATGGATAAGAACATAAACCATAATGGTCAGAGGACCCTCGCTCCCTTTGTATAGTGAAAGTCCCTGACACAATGACTACACTAAATCTTAATTTGAGAAGCTATCTCTTTGTTACTTAACCAAACTTCATTTAAAATTAATTGAACTTCATTTAAAATATTTTTGATATATTTGATTACCAATATTTTTCACTGCATTCCTCCTCCCACAGATTTTGCTGATTGAAAAATAATAATAATGATAATAATAAAAACATATATCACAGATAATGGGAGAAGTAACATAGGCCTGGAGAAGGACAAATAGCTTTCCAATTTTCCAAAAAGGGAAAGAGAATGAAATTTATATACTCTAGGCCAGTGACCTTGATTTCCATTTCAAGCAAAATTTTAAAACATGTTATAAAATATTTAAAAGGATCATAAAATCATAGATTTAAAGATGAAAGTGATTTTCCAAGTCATCTAATCTAACTTCCTACTTTTACAGTTGAGAAAACTGAAGTCCAGAGAGTTTAAGTGACTTATCTAAGGTCATATGGAAAATAATAGAAGATCTGTAGTTTGTAAACATTGATTCAAAGGAAGAGTTATTGCAAAGACCAAGCATGGCTTCATTCAAGAATGGGTCATGCTAATCTAATATTATTTCCTTTATGAAAATAATACTAAACTTTTATTAGGGGCATGCTGGAAGTATAATTTAAGAAAGATTTTATAAACCATGTAATAAAATTCTTATATGTTATTAGATGGACAAAATGGAGGGATATACCCTAGCAAAATGTGATAATTTCAGAAGTGGTTGAGTGTCAAGGCTCAAATGGGTATTTCATGTTTCAATGTCAAGTTGTAAATAAAACTCCATTGGAATGCCTACATTTCTGTGTTGTTTAACATTATTCTCAATTTCATGGATAGAGGGCATGCTTCTAAAACCTACATATGGAATAAACCTGAAAAACATTGCTATTGACAATTCATGTACCAAAATTATTGATAGGCTAGGACATTGATCAGAATCTAATCTGATGGTAATTTATAGGGATAAATTTAAAGTGTTACATTACAGAAAACAGTTTCTAAAATTCAAAGTGGGAAAGCAAAGTTATACAGCACTTTCTTGGAGGAAAAAAGACCAGAGGGTTTTAGGCCACATCAAAATCAATGTGTGCCAACAGTGTGATATTGAAGACCAAAAAAGCTAAAAATGTCATGTTACATTAAACAAAAATAGCTTCCAGCAATGAGAAGTCAAATATCTTTTTTATGTTCTGCCATAGTCAGACCATACATGGAATGTTGGGTTTACTTATGGGAACCATATTTTAGAGAGGACATTAATAAACTGGAAAGTATCCAGAAGAGGGAAATCAGACAGGGAAAGAGCTTTGAGACCTTGATGTAGGATGAACTGTTAAAAGTTATTTTTATTTTACTTTTTAGAAGAAAAGACTGAGAAATGAAATATCA
>JAQQSZ010007526.1:0-13284 GCA_028646595.1 Phalanger gymnotis | reverse complement strand
AGATGGGGGTGGAGGTAATCAAAAACAAACACTTTTGAAAAGGGACAGGGTCAAGGGAGAAAATTCAATAAAGGGGGATAGGTTAGGAAGAAGCAAAATATAGTTAGTCTTTCACAACATGAGTGTTGTGGTAGGGTTATACATAATGATACGCATGTGGCCCATGTTGAATTGCTTGACTTCTTAGGGAGGGTGGGTGGGAAGGGAAGAGGGGAGAGAATTTGGAACTCAAAGTTTTAAAAAATAGATGTTCAAAAACAAAAACAAAAAAGTTTTTGCATGTAACTAGAAAATAAGATACACAGGCAATGGGGCGTAGAAATTTTTCTTGCCCTTCAAGAAAGAAAGGGAAAAGGGGAGGGGAGTGGGGTGACAGAAGGGAGGGCTGACTGGGGAGTAGGACAGCCAGAATATATGCCATCTTGGAGTGGGGGGGAGGGTAGAAATGGGGAGAAAATTTGTAATTCAAACTCCTGTGAAAATCAATGCTGAAAACTGAATATATTAAATAATAAAAAAAATCAAAATAAAAAGGACTCCAGCTGGGAGAAGAGCATGCAAAAGTGATGTCTTGGGTGGAGCGTAAGGGAAGAGAGGGAATTACACAAATGGTGAAACATCGTGAAAAGCAGGCAAGGCTGGTTCCCACGCTAACCGAACTTGCCTGACACGGGTTTACCCAACAGCAAACCTGCCCAGTCCAGCCCAGCGAAGGAAATGAGGCCAGGGAAGCTATGCAGGTAAGGTGAGGTGGTGTAAACCAATCCCCTCTTGATTCTCAAAGGAGTAAGCAGCACTGCTTTCTGCAGAAGGCAAGCCCAGCGCCAACCTTATCTCTGACATGGAAAGAAAGCTTGGCCACAGGCCTGGCACTTCTTAAGCAAGTCTGTGTCACAAGGCCTCACCCTAGCCCAGTGAATACAAGGGGGAAGAGCTTTGGGCATCCCAGAACACTGTGAGTTTAATTCGTTGCATCTCGGTCACACCACCTCGGCCCTGCCACTCCCAGCACCAGCTGCAGTGAGATCATGTCTCCAGACTTAGACTTCTCAAGGAGAAAAGGGAAGGTTTTCCTATGCTATTTGTTATTACTGCTGATAAAAATAAAACACTCCCTTTCAGATCAAAGCCCAGCTCAAGTGCTACTTTCTCTTTAGGGCCTTGCTGGCTACCCCCACCTATGAATACCCCCCAATTATCTTGTATCTATCTTGTATCAGATACTTACTAGCTGTGTGATCCTGGGGAAGTCACTTTACCCTGTTTGCCTCAGTTCCTCATCAGTCGAGTGAGCTGGAGAAGGAATAGCAAAGTACTCTGGTATCTTTGCTGAGAAAACCCCAAACAGGGTCTCGGAGAGTTGGACACTACTGAAACAACAGAACAACAACAAAATCTTGTACATACGCATGTAGGTGCCAGTTGTCTCTCCCCCAACTAGACTGTAAGCTCCTTGAGGGCAAGAACTTTTTCATCTTTGTTTTTGTATATTCAATGTCTAATCCAGTATCTAGTACATAGTAGGTAATGGATACATCCCTATTGATTGAATGATAAAAATATTATCTTCTTCAGGTTAGGTTTAAAGGAAAGATGTCAGGCTGAAGGGAACTTTCTGCTTCTTTCTTGTTGCCTTAGAAACAGTAGTTTCCCAATGATTATACTGAAGAGCAGACAGATTTTGCAGTAGGCTAGTCTAGCCCCATGGTGCTAGTGTAGGAAGATCGCTGGACTGAGAGTCGAGAGACCTGGTTTCTGGTTCCACAGCCTTCCACCAACAATCACTTCTGCCCTTGGACTGCAATTTATTCCACAAAACTAGGGTGCCTTGCAGCTCTACAATCCTGTAATTCTAGAATTCCACTTTTAGTCCTGTCTTTGTTTTCTATGGCTACTTTATTCTCTAGGCCTTTCTGTAACTCGGGCCTAAGCAGGTTAGAAAATATTTCCCCAAATCACTTTGGCAAAACCCTGTGGGAAATCTGGAGCCAACAGGCCAGAAGCAGATCAAGTCTCAGCTGTTCTGTTTACTACCTTTGTGACCTTGGGCAGATTACTTGACATCTGGTTCCTTCCAAAGAAAACGAGGTAGTTGGACTCGAGGAGACCTATGGTCCCCTTTAGCTCTAAATATTGCATGAGTCTTCTAACTAGAGGAAGGTTCATGGGGGAGGTTGGAACTTCAGCTGGTCCTGAAAGATGGAAAGAATTTGGAGATGCAGAGAGGAAAGAGAAGGGCATTCTGAGCTAGGAATATAGGGTAAGGAAAGGCCTGGGCTAAATAAGGGAAAGGAGCAAAAAGTGGCCAGAATAGCGGAGGCGGCTGGTTGTCTTTCACCTTGGAAGGGGGGACCCGAGGGCCCCACAGATCCAGAGAGAACAATGACTGATATGCCGACAGCCTGGTCATTCTCCTCTGCCTTCTCCTGCTGATCTTGGCAGCTCCCTTGCATTCTCTTCGTGTTCCTCTTCCAAATCTTGGCTTCCTTTGAAACTCCCTTATCACTTGTTATGTCAAAAGCACTAAGGTAGAATGAGAGGGAAGAAGTAAAACTCTAAAATAACTCAGCAGATTAAAGCCTTTTCACAAAACACAACATAAATGACCAGGGTGTATTTACCTTTAAGTCTCCTTCTACCATCTTAGTGACTGGCCCTCAATCCTCTTTCTCACCTGGATAGTTGCAATAGCCATTTGGTCTCTGGACTTCTTCAAGTCTCTCCCCACTCTAATCTACCCTCCAGTCAGCTGCCACGGTGATTTCTCTGAAGTGCAGGTCTGATGGTGTCATATCCCCTCCTCAATAAACTTCAATGGCTCCCCATTACCTCTAGGATCAAAGATAGAATTTTCTGTTTGGCATTTAAAACTCTTCACAGTCCTTTTACCCCTTCTTCCCTTCCTATCACTCCACAACTTAATTGCACTGGCCTACTGGGTGTTCCTCACACAGGACACACCAGGTCTGGCATTTGTGTCTGCCTTGACTGCCCTCCAGGCCTAGAATGCTCTTCCTTCTCACCTTCACCTCTTAGCAATCCCTGCCCCCTTCTCTCTCTCTTGCTACTTGGTTTCTTCCATTTATTTTTCCATTGTATTTTTCTTGTATGTACATAGCTGTTTGCATGTTATCTCTACCATTAGAATATAAGCTCCTTGAGGGGGAGGGGCAGGGTTTTTGCCCTTCTTTGTATCCTCAATGCCTGGCACATAGTAATCAATTAATAACCAATAATCATAGTAATCAGTTAATACATTCTTGTTGATTGACTGGCTGACTATGGGGATGTTTCCTGGGTAAATCTGTTTGTCCTATGATCTCTGAGGGCCGAGATCATTTCTGAACAGCTTTTCTATCCCGAGCCCATTGCAGGGTATCCTGGATTCACGGGCTCATTCCTCTCATCGCAAGTTCATTGGAGAATGTTAGATTCAGAAAAAAACCTAAATCATCCCTCTAACAAAAGCCTTGCTGTGGTAAGGTGATTGATTATTCATACCCCTTCATGAAAACTTTCCCAGTGTAGTGAGCCTTAACTTTCTTATATACAGTTTAATAGCCACTTTGCACATAGTAGGTCCTTAATAAATGTTTATTGAATTGACCTGAGATTAAAACACCTCCTTCTCTGGTGGAAAGTTGCTTCTTTTCATCTCTCCTTGTTTTATTAATTCCATGTATTGTCTCCCCTCTGGATTCTATGACATCTAGCTATCTGGGGCCTATTTCTAGTTTTCTCACATACAACATATGTGACTCTGGACAAGTAATTTTGCCTATCTGGGCCTCAGTTTGCTCATCTGTAAAGGGAGGGAATCAGATTAAATATTCCTACAGATCCCTTCCAGTCCTAAAATTCTATGATTTATCCTCCTTGGTGTTTTAACAATCTGGCTAGCAGCTGCTGTGGGGGTGAAAAACCAACAACAACCAGCTCACAGAACCTGCAAGCCCAGGTTATTTTGTTCTGCTTTACTAAGGAAAGCAACATTAAGGGGTTAACAATCTTACTTTAATCCAGCATACAAATATCATTCACTTAGTTCAGGGGAAAAAGCCAGCACCCTGAGCTTCAGAGCAAATACAAACAAATTACAAACATCAACAGACAGACCTTGTCTGATTCAAATCTCAATGCATAGTTACCAGAGTTTAACAAAGTCCCAACATCCGGGTTTACAAGCTAGAGGGCTCTACAAGGGAGCCACCAAGAGTAAGAGCCCTAAGCAAATAGCTCTGTCTTCTCTTTTTATGCACTCTTTAGCATACTATTGGCTCTGGAGTTAGCACCTCCCCCAGGACCTTGAGGGCTTCACATCAATTTAGCACCTAATAGCTAGGGGTTTGGGGCCTACTTGGGAGTGAAGATATAATCAGACCTCCCTTCATTGGCCCCATTTGGAGCTCCGCCTTAGTTACCAATTCACACCCACATAGGCTTAGCACCTAATAGATAGGGGTTTGGGCCTGGGGCTTAGCACCTAGTAAGACTCAATCAAAGACACTTAATCATTTTAAAACAGTAAGAAAGTCCTAACTTAATTGATGTTACACTTGGTCATCAACAACTCTGGCAGGTCAAAGGAGCGATTATCTAGGATTCTTGTTCGAGTATAAGTTAAAGGTGGGCTTGCAAAGCAGCGGAGGTTACTTCCCCTTGACCATTTCAACTTTGTCCCACATTAGTCTCCATTCTAGCAGGGTTACTGAGGGCACATTCCAGTCCCCTTCTATTTTTAGATTCTCTCATTCCTCCAAGCTACTAGAATAGTATAGCCCTAAACATAACCAATCTCACTTCAGAGTTGGAGGGGACCTCAGAAATCATTTTATCCAAGCCCCTTATTATAGACACTGCCTGTAAATGGGCGTTTGACAGGATTTCAGAGCTGAAAGGGACCTTCAGGTGGTCAGCAGGTTCAAAGGTTCTTAAATTTTTGTGTGTCATGGAACCCTTTGGCAGTGTGTTTTGGACCCCTTCTCAAAATAATGTTTTGTTTTGTTTTTAATCCAAAATTGAAGGAAACACTACATTTCAGTTACAAGTTAGTGAAAATAAAGATGTAATATTTTCCCCATCCAAGTTTACAGGTCTCTCAAAATCTATCCACATAAAGGTGCCCGTAGACCCCCAGGGTAAAAAAGTACTGATCTAGTCCAACCATTTTACAAACTGGGGAATGGGGGCATTTTTGTTGTCCAACTCTCCATGAACCCCTTTGGGGTTTTCATGGCAAAGGTGGTGGAGTGGTTTGCCATTTCCTTCTCTAGGAACTGAGGCAAACAGAGCTAAATGACTTGCTCAGGCTCACACAGCTAGTATCTGAGGCTGGATTTGAACTCAGGTCTTCCCGACTCCAGGCCCTGTGCTTTATCCACTATGCCACCTAGCTGCACATAGAGGGCACAGAGCAGATAAAATAACTTCACTGAAATCACAGCTCATGCATCAGTGGCAAAGCCAGGACATAGTCTTCAGGGGGAAGACACCACCTAGTCCAACCATTTCACAGATGTAGAAACTGAGAGGCTGTGTAACAAGAGCTCACAACACATCAGCGGCAAAGTCAGGACTAGTGTCATAGATTTAGAATGGAAACAGACCTTAGTTTTTCACCTCATTTAACGGATGAAGTCACTGCCCCAGGTGACGCATGTAATAGTAACAGTAAAGAGGATTTGAGTCTATGTCCTCTGACTCAAAATGATGATGATGAGGAGGAGGAGGAGAATAACCCCAATTATGCAATTATATATTATTGTTATAATACAAAGAATAGTAATAAATGATATTTACATAACATCCTTTTTTTTTTGCAAGGAGGAAGGCAGGGCAATTGGGGTTAAGTGACTTGCCCAAGGTTACATAACTAGTAAGTGTGCCAAGTGTCTGAGGTGGGATTTGAACTCAGTCCTCCTGACTCCAGGGCCGGTACTCTACTCACTGTACCACCTAGCTGCCCCAATTATATAGCATCTTAAGGTTTGCAAAGCACTTTACATACATTAATTTGATTCTCACAACAATTCTGTGAGAGTAGGTGCTATTGGATAGTTTTACAGAAGGGGAGACAGACTTACAAAGGTAAATGGTTTGACCATGGTCATACATGGCTATTAAGTATTCTTTCAATAGAACCCCACCATTCTCCAGGTCTGTAGACTCCACATACCCTTTCTGCCATGCTCTTACAGCACTTAGCCTCATATATAGTTATGCCCCTAGTAACCTCAGGTTTGGGCACCTAGGTGGTGCAGTGGATGAGCACTCAGTTTGGAATCAGGAAGACTCATCTTCATGAGTTCCAATCTGATCTCAAATACTAGCTGCGTGACCCTGGGCAAGTCACTTGACCCTATTTGCCTCAGTTTCCCCATCTATAAAATGAGCTGGAGGAGGAAATGGTGAACCACTTCAGTATCTTTTCCAAGAAAACCTAAATGGGGTCATGAAGAGTCAGACAGGACTGAACAACAAAACTTCAAGTTTTCATAAGGATGGTTAAGTACTCCAGCCCTGTAGGACTTTTCAAAAGTAAAGTCACAGTCCCAGCAGAACACAAAAGGAATCTAATGCTGAATTCTCCAGGGGATCCCTTTTAAGATGCCGGATAACAAAGTGGTAAGGGGCTAGTATGTGTGACTGTTAAGATTTGCAAAAGTCTTCCATTGCAATGTGTCGTCTTAGAGAGTCTTAGAACGGGAAAGAAAATCAGGGGCGCTGGGTCATTGTTGCAGTTCATGGAATTAGCCACTAGGTGTCCCTACTGGTCAGCAGCTAGCCTTCGCAATGCTCTGAGCCTGAATGCAGTAGATTATAAAATTCATTCATTCTATCTGAAGCTCTGAAGGACAAATGGAATACTAAATTAATTTCATTTTTGAATTTGATTCATTCTAGAATGGATAGATGGCTTTCTCAGTTTTGGAAGGGCAGAAAGAGGCTCTTTTTAAGCAGCAGTATATTGCTGACAGTTGTCATTTGACCCGAGGCAGAGAATATGTCAAGGTGCTCTGGCAGACTATAATTAGAATTAGTGGCACAGAAGTGAAATGAACTACCAATAACCAGTTTTCATATTTTGAAAAATGGACAGCGATTCAATAGAAGGGAGCACAGAACCTCAGAACTCAGGTGCACCCAGATCTTGATTAATCCATTCCTAAAAAGGAATTCTCCCATGACAAAACCCCCTAACCATAGGTCACATAGGCTCTGGTGATGATCTGCAGTTAAAGGGAACTTACTACCTCCCAAAACTACCCCTTCCACTTTGGGAAAACTCTGATTGTTAGGAATTTTTTTCTCTTCCTGAACACAAACCTAAATTTGCCCCCATGAAACTTCAACTTATAGCTCTTCTGGGATCAAACAGAAACATCTAATCCCTTTCCCATAGGCTTTCCCTCCAGGTTAAACATCCCAAGGTTCCTTCATGTAATTCGTATGGTATGCCCTGGAGGCCCTTTAGCAATCACCCTGGTTACTCTCCTCTGGATACTTTCCAGTGTGGCCAGATGTCTTTTCCGATACAGTATTTCAATTATGGTCTGACCCGGCCAGAGTTCACCTTTTCCTTTCTGGACACTAATCTCTGATAAATGCACATAAAGATCACATTAGCTTTTTTTAAAATCTTCTTTGTCACATTAGCAGACCCATATGGATGAACTCCTATTAAAGGAACAATAGAACTGTGTACTTTGTTATGTTTGCCAAACAAACCTCCCTCTAAGCCAATGGATTTCTGCAAGATGGAGGAGGTCCTAGAGATTACTCACAATTTATGGGAGTGGAAAAGGAGCTTATTTGTTTTTGTGGTGCTCACGGGTGAACATGATGTTCTGTTTGTCCCTATTCTGGAGCAAGAACAAAAAATCATTCAAAAAGCCATTTATTTAGACTAGAGATAATAGTAGCTGGAGAAGAGGTCTAGAGGACCTCTCTGATAAAGGAGAAGAGGTCTAGAGGACCTCTCTGATAAAGGAGAAGAGGTCTAGAGTCCCATCTCTGATACATACTGACTCTGACAAGGTTAAGTGACTTTCAAGGCCTGAAGGCAATACTCTCAGAACTGCTATCATAGGCTGGGGCTTCTGAGTTGGAGATTCCCCACAGTGATCACAGGTCCAGTTAAAAAATATTAAGCCTTGAAACAGTAGCCTCACTAGCCCACAATCCTAGGCCATATCCCAGGCCTTCAGTTGTTGATACTCAACAAAGCACAGGCTTAGGAACTTGGAACGCAAAATCTCCTTTATTACACCATGAGCAATTTTAATGCTATTTTGTTGTTGTTGAGTTGTTTTAGTCATGTCTGACTCTCCATGACCCCATTTGGGGTTTTCTTGACCAAGATACTGGAGTGATTTGCCATTTCCTTCTCTAGCTTGTTATACAGGTGAGGAAACTGAGGTAAACAGGGTTAAATGACTTGCCCAGGGTCACACAGCTAGTAAGTGTCTGAGTCCACATTTGAACTCAGGCCTTTCTGACTCTAGGCCTGGTGATCTATCCACTGCACCATCTAAATAGAAATGCTATACTGCAGACAGGACCAAATTATCAGTGAGTTATGTCTTAGAAGTTCATATATTAAGTCAGTTGTTTGGAACTTGGATGGCATTTTTCCATAGAAAGTTAGTTTAAATGTAAAAACCTCCCATAACACTCCCTCCCCGCTTCTGCCCCCAAAGGCCTATTTAATCCATAAAGTAGCTACTTAAAAGATTTATTTGTGATTTCAGTAACTTAACTCCAATAGCACAGATCATAACTCTAAGCCTTAGTATAGTTTTCAGAAATTTTACATGTGTGCCAGTCACCACTCTAGTGGAAAATAAATTGAGTTAAATGTATTATGACTTCTCTAAATGTTATTATAGCCTAATGAAATCATTATTTTCATAGCACTTGGTTATATAGTTTCAACTTCCGCCATTGCTTTGACAACAAAATGGTAGGTGGAAGGATGGATAGAGTGCTGGCCTTGGAGTAAGGATGCCCCAGATTTAAATCCTGCCTTGGATACTTCCTCTCTGGGTGACTGTAGACAAGCCACTTCCCTTCTCAGCCTCAGTTGTAACTGAACTGACAAAAGCATATTGTACGCTTGTTGTGGTGTCGCATCACAACCAAATCTTTATTTTAGTCTTTGCAAACGGGCATGCCATAGGATTCCAGGCAGGATAGTCTTCAGACCCTCTACGAGTCCAGAAGCCAATCCTTTAAGGCAGGGGTAGGGAACCTGTGGCCTTCTAGGCCCTCAAGTGTGGGCCTTTGACTGATTTCAAGTTTCACAGAATAAATCCCCTTAATAAACGGAATTTGTTCTGTGAAGTTTAGATTCAAATGGCCACATTTGAGAACCTAGAAGGCCACATGTGACCTTGAGACCACATGTTCCCCATCCCTGCTATAAGGCTTTTATTAACCCACTCCTATTTTCTGACTCAGATGCCTATAATGATTCTATCACCTTGTTCACCCAGATTTGTCATGTTTGTTCCCCAGGGGAGCACAGTTTCTTTCCAGAAAAGGTTCCCAACTTTAGTCCATGATATTCCAATGCAATAATATATCAGAATTTTAGTTGAATTCACATGTGAAGATCCTTTCTCTTCCACAGGAGACCTAGCCTCTGACTTAACTACAGGTGAGATTTCTTTCGGAGGGTCAAGTATACCTCTCAGTTTCTTTGGTGGCATGTCCCATTTGCTTATTAAGGCTTCTGTTTTCCTAAGTAACTACTTTTCTTTAACAGGGGAATGTGCATGGGAGGGGGAGGGCTGTCAGCATACCAGAATTTTTTTTTAGGCAATCAAGGTTAAGTAACTTGCCCAGGCTCACACAGCTAGTAAGTGTCTTAGGCTGTATTTGAACTCAGATCCTCCTGACTCCAGGGCCAGTACACTGTTACACCTCACTGCCTCCTACCAGGAATTTTCAAAAGACCAAATGGGTTTGGTAATTTACATAGCACTTTCTGCCTTTGTCTTGCTATGAATTTCATTGGAGTCCTCCTACTTGCACATTTCTTTTCAATTTTCTTACAATGTCCTTAGTTTTACCCTCTAAGTTTAAACTTAGACAACAGCACCCAAGAAATCAAAGTCAATTGCCCATGCGTATTATCTCATCAACATACTTAATGTAATATTGAGCAGTCACTTTGTATCTATAGATTTAGGCTGAGTTAGAGTTAACCATTCACATAGGACTGGAAGGCCAAGGTGGAGAGAGGGGATGTGATATTACCTTGTTCCAATCTCTTTATAGTAGATAGAAGAGATTAGGTCTTTTGGAGGCAATTACATTCACCCCAATTCCTAAAATGTTTAATGAAACCTATCACTATGTCCATAGTGTTTAAGGTAACCTGTTGTGGTTTTAGGAACTAGCCAGTGAAAATGGCCAGTCAGGGAATAGAGTGTCTTAAGTGAGGAACAGCAGAGAGGCCAGTGTCACTGGATCCCAGGGTAGTGAGGATGATTAAGGTATAAGAAAACTGGAAGAGCAGGCGAAGACCAGGTTATCAAGGGCTTTGAGTGCAAAGAGAGTGCTTTTTATTCTATATCTTAAAATATAGTGCATGTGTGTGTGTGTGCGAGAGAGAGACACAGAGACAGAGAGATTGAGAGAGAGGGAGGGAGGGAGGGGGAGAGACAGAGAGAGAGAGAGAGGGAAAGGAGAAAGAGGAGATGAAGAAAGAGATGGAGAAATACTGAGAGTGAGGGGAGAAATGAAGAGGGAGGCGGAGAGAGAAAGAAAGAAAGAAAGAGGGATATCTTTCAAAAATTTATCCCATCCCCTCCCACAACCTCTGAGCCTTTTTTTCTCCTTCCCTTTCTCCCCTTTTCCCGTTCCCCTGTGGTCATATAGCTATTAAACAGTGACAGATGTGTCCAAATCCAGCACTCTATCCACTAAGCTATACTGTATATATGATTTTATATGTATCCCCATTAAAAATCATCTCGTTAGATTTGGCAAACTAACATATAACCTGTCAATTATAAAATACGCATCCCAAGACCCAAGATCCCAATCTGTTTATAGCAGATTGTAGAGATTAGGTCCACCAATTTGACAAACCAGCTGCCTAAGCAGTCTTGAGCCAATATTTTCTAGGATCCAGGTCATCAGAATTGTGAGGTGGTTGTTAAATTTTTCAGTTTGAATATGAATATTTACGCCATGGATTTTGGCAAACACTTCAAATGAGGATTTGATTTTGTTAATTGTCTAGACTTAAGAAAGTGGTGGAGAAAATGTTAATAGTGCAGGCTAAATTTAAAAGTGTATCCTTCCAACATTCCTCCCCCCTCCCCACCCCCAGAGAGCTGGTTGTTAAATATATGCCAACATGCCCTTATTCCAAAGCCACTCTTAAAGAGAGGAAGAAGATGTTGGAGAGAGCTGGCAAGGAAAAGACTGGTTGGATTTTTGACCAGCTAACCCCAGGTCACATCTGGAATAGGACATGTTAGCATTCTAGAAATGCTGTTTCTTTAATGTAGAGGAAGAAATAGAAGGAAAAAAAAATTGTCTCTCTACCTGTACTCTTCCTATAAATCCACGGTTGTTTTCTGTCAGTTCAGGTTTAAAGATACTTTGGCTAGTAAAAATCTAGCTTTATAATGGTTATACATCTATGCCTTTTGGCTTCATTATTACTTATTAAACATAGATCTCCAAGCAGAGTACAGTATAAAGAACATGGGCTCTGAGTTAGAGGATCTGAGTTCAAATCCTACTTCTGATACTATCTGTGTGACCTTAAGCAAGTCACTTAACTTCCCTCTGCCTCAGCTTCTTCATCTGTAAAATAAGGGGGATTGGAGTAGATGGCCTCAGAGGTCTCTTTCACCTGGAGACTTCTGATCCTGTGGTCTCCTGTCAGAGAGTACATTCCTCTCATTGTGGAGAAAAGCTTTCCTTAATTTTACTGAAGATGGAGGCAGGACTTTGCCAAACTGGACCACACTTCAATAGTATCTTTGCTCCTGCTTCAGAGGGAGGTTCACTAAGGGCTAAACTGTGATAGGCCAGAAGTTCTCCCTGATTTAAGATTTATCTTTTGTAAAGTGAGGGGTGTGGATCTGGTAATCTTCCAACTCTGACTTTCTATGAATCCCTGGAATTCTTAGAAAGTGGAGATTTGCAGAAGAGCTTGTCCTTAGGGGTAAATGATACTGTGGCTTTGGCTTGCGTTCACAAGCATTCAAAGAAATTTTGTTTGCTGCAGAGAATCAAGCAAACTATCACATGTGATATTTCAACAGCACCTAGTATAATACCCAGGCACACTCAGTAAAAGTTACTAGTTTGCTAAAATTAGATTGACCTCTAAATGCAGTAAAGGTTTGATCTTACACTTTGAAAATAATGGAAATCTAGACTTCACAGCACATGCCTTTTTCTCAGAGAAACTTCCATTTTCTACTTAGAGACAAAACGTATATTTTATGGACTCTTATAATGAGTGGACAGCTAGCTGGCACAGTGGATAGAGTGCCAGGCCTGGAATTAGGAACACCTCATTTCAAATCTGGCCTCAGACACTTACTAGCTCTGTGATCCTGGGCAACTCACTTAAGCCTGTTTGCCTCAATTTCCTCATCTGTAAAATGAGCTGGAGAAGGAAATGGCAAATCACTCCAGTATCTTTGCCAAGAAAGCCCCAAATGGGGTTACAAAGAGTGGGTCGTGATTGAAAAATTATTATATAGGTGCTCAAGAGACCTCCTCCCCAACACTTGGGGAAAGAGATACATGGATTCTGTGAAGCCATTAAGATTCTGTCCAATGGAATGGAAGAGGAAGGATTTCTAGCTGTGCGACCTTGGGCAAGTCACTTAACCCCAATTGCCTAGCCTTCCCCACTCCAAAACAAAAACAAAACAAAAAAAAAGTATTTCAATAATCACCAGATATAGTGAGTTTGGGAGGAAGGGAAATACACATCCCAAATCCATACCTTCAAATTCATCTGAATCGACTTACATGAATAGGTTTCTAATCATAAACTTGGAAATTATAAAGATTCAAGTTAGCAATTCACCAACCATTTATGAAATTCAAGCCTATTTTGTAGAAGACCCAGTGCTAGGTTTGACAAATACAAAAATAAAACATCGGGGGGCGGAGCCAAGATGGCGACTGGAAAGCAGTAACTGGAGTGAGCTCCCCACCAAGTCCCTCCAAAAACCTATGAAAAAATGGCTCTGAACCAATTCTAGAACTACAGAACCCACAAAGGGGCAGAGGGAAGCAGGACTC
>JAQQSZ010007525.1:0-13284 GCA_028646595.1 Phalanger gymnotis | reverse complement strand
AGGCTCTATGACTTTGTTGACTTGTTCTGACTGTATGTTTTGGTCTTCTTTGTCACCAAAGAAGGATTCCAGAGTCTGAGACTGAATCTGGGTGCGTTTTCGATGCCTGGCCATGTTCTTAGCCAACTCACTTGACCCTTGAGTTTTTCAGCAGGGTATGACTGCTTGTAGACTAAAGAGTTCTATGTTCCAAGCCTGGGGAGATGTGCCAGCTCTGCCACAGCAGCACTCCTCCTTCCCCAAGAACCCCCAACCTGGACTGGACTTAGATCTTCAGCAGGCTCTTCACTCCTGCTCTGATCCACCACTTAATTCCTCCCACCAGGTGGGCCTGGGGCCAGAAGCATCTGCAGCTGTAGTTCTAAAGCTGCCCCACCTCCGCTTCCCCTGGGGTGGTGGCCAAACCCCAAACTCTGTCCCAGTCCCCAGCAGCTTCTTCCACTAACCTACTCTGTTGTCCTTGGTGTTTCTGAGTTGACAAGTCTGGTAACTGCCGCAACTCACTGATTCAGGGCGCTAGTGCATGCTCCGTCCGGCTCCCGGTCTGGTTGGTCCGCAGCGCCCACGCTGGGCTCTGCTCTGCTCTGCTCCACTCCCCTCTGCTCCCAGCTCCATGCAGGATAGACCTTACCCAGAGACCATCCAGGCTGTCCTCTGCTAGAGCCCTGCTTTCCTATGCTATTTTGTGGGTTCTGCAGTTCTAGAATTGGTTCAGAGCCGTTTTTTATAGGTTTTTGGAGGGACTTGGCAGGGAGCTCAGGCTAGTCCCTGCTTTCTAGCCGCCGTCTTGGCTCCACTCCAGATACATTATAATTTTAATAAAAATTCTTCATTTTTTCACAGGAGGCTATTCTGCAGATCATCCTGTAATTAAAATTTTTTGGAAAGTTGTAGAAAGTTTCACTGATGAAGAAAAGCGCAAATTGCTCAAATTTGTAACAAGTTGCTCTCGACCACCTCTTTTGGGGTTTAAGGTATGGCTTTTGGTAACCTTGACTTATAAGCATTCATTGTCATTGGAAAATTAAAGGAAATATGTATAGTATGGATTTAGTTGATGGCCTTTTCAATATTGAAGAGAAAGTATTAAATTGAATTTATATTTGGGGGGAAAGTCATTCTTTCCTTTGGTTTCTGAAAGTTTGAGTTCCCAAAAATGTCGATTTTAAGTGATTCCAGATTTTTTCAGAAGTTATTTTCCATGGATTGGTTTCAGCGTAAGATACACATAGATATATAATGTATTATTTTTGTTAATGTTTATATGATGCCCGGGATAATTTGAGATAGTAGTATAGGCCACTACTTAAATTTAAATACTTGTCCCTGAAATTTGGAGAGATTTCCGTATGATGGAGTAAGCAGGTAGTAGTTGAAGTCGAAAATGCCTAGAGTAGGAGGGTAACCTTTCAGTTTGGAGTCACTTGGTTTTGGGTATTGCTATTGTCATTGTTGAATTGTTGTTTTTTTCCTCTCATTTGACAGTTATATTTTCTTCCATTTTAAGCTGTGTATTAGACACATAATGATGTGCTGAAATGATTTATTTGTTCTTTGTAGTGTATATTGTTTACTTAAATCTTTATTGCATCTTAAACTATATAAGTAGATTAAATATTGATATACTATTTTAGTCCATTATGAAGGGTGTTATTATTATGTGATTTCTAGTGTTGTTTATTATATTAAAATGCATGGGCCTCTTTATTTTACCATCCCTAAAAAGTCACCTCTTGTAGATTTGCCTGTCTTTTGTCTTTAAAATAGTCTAGTAAACATTGTGTATTTATTTTACACATACCCACATATGCATGTATATATGTGTATAAAAATTTCAAAGAATAAGGCAAGGTTTTAACACTTTAATAGAGAATACAGCCTAGTTAACCATCAGTTACCAGATGTATAGAATATGTAGATAGACATTTACTTTAAAATAACCTTTGTTTGAGGAGTTCTGCTGAGTTCTTATCTTGCAGTGTTGTTGAATGAAATTCTTCTTAACCTTTCCTATTTCACACAGTCTGACAGTTTTAGGTTGGGGAACTAGCAAAAAGATGATTAGTAATTTGTGTTTCTCTGCATAAATATAAGCCCATAAACCATTTTCATTTCAGTGAAAGATTATTAGCATCAGACTACAAAGTAGTTAGATTGTCCCCTAGTTGCGGTATAGACTCACTTTTCTTTTTCTTGTTAGATTAGTGATCCAGGCCAAATAGGGGATGTTCATCATTTCAAATATTATGTATATCCAAGTAAAACACAGCAGAAAAATTTATTCAGATATACAAGTAAGCATTCTCACTTTTTTCCTTTTTTGCTTTGAGTTTATTACCTTCGCCAAATTTGGCATTATAAGAATTCTCTCAAATTAAGAATATGGCTCAGAAACTGGGCAAATGTCTTTGGCCTTACTTTCTTCATCTGCAGAATGAGCAAATTAGATTGTCACTTAATCAGTACACATTTATTAAGCATCTACTGTGTGCTGGGAACCATGCTAAGCACTGCGAATATCAGAAAAAGCAGAAGACAGTCCCTGCATTCAAGGAGCTTACCATCTAAACGAAGAGACAACAAGCAAACAAATAATGTATAAACAAACTATATATAAGATAAATAGGAAATAATTAAGATAAATAGGAAATAATTAAGCACTGGAATTAAAAGGGGTTTGGGAAAGCTTCCTGTAGAAGATGTGATTTTAGTTGGGACTTAAAGGAATCCAGGGAGGTCAGTAGTTAGAGCAGAGGAGCAAGAGCATTCTGGACATGGGGGATAGCCAAGGGAGAATGTTTAAAGCCAAGAGATGGAGCATCTTGTTCGTGGAATAGGCCAGAGGCTTTCGTTGGATTGAATCATATGTGGGCATAAGGTGTAAGAAGACTGGAAACATAAGAGGGGGCATTTTTGGTTTTTTTCAGCATCAGAAATATTTATTTCACTGATATAAAAGTACTTCGGGTTAGGGAATTACAGAGTTATCGTAGGCCCTTCCACTTTAGGCTTCCTTTTACCTAATTCTCCTCTCTGTCTTGGACATGAGTAAATCAGAAGGGGCTAGGGTAAATCACAAGTGTGAAAGAGGACAGGAGGAAGAGAGGGAATGAGGGGGGAAAATGAAGAACTGAATATGACAAAGACAATTCTGTGGAGAATGAGGAGCTTGATAGAATATCCCAAAGACAAAGGATAGTCCAAAATGATTGGTATGAGGCTGTAGCAGAGGTTAACCAGCACTGCCCTCAATCTCTCCTGAGTCAGGAGACCCTGTGAATTGTGTCCCTGACATTGTTTGTATAAGATGAAATACTTACATTCTTTTTTTTCTACATTTTAAAAATTTTAGACAAATATGAAAACTTAAATAATAAGGAAAGAAAAAGAAACATATTAAATATAAAAGAAAAAAACATGTCATGTGCACAGCAAAACATAGGAGAGGATTCAGAATATATAGCAATAACTTTTCAAGAAAGGCTATATATTAAATACTATGCATTATGTTGAAAGCTATCCATCTTTTCTTTGCTTCCTTGTAGGTTTTCTTTTGTTTTCTGCTGTACACTTTTTACTTTGTTCTTTTTTCACCCTACCTCCCCGTATCTACCTCCCCAAGGCTACAATTGAACATAGATATATTTATATGTAGATATTGATATATACATACATACATGCATGCATGCATGCATACATACACACACATATACTTTGCCTAAGAGGTGCTACTCCTAAGCTTGTTTTTATGTTTGTGAATATCTTTTTTCCTATCTCTCCTAACTTCTCTACTTTACTTCTACCTGCTACCTTGCCCTCCTATTACTTAACCTACCCCCACTCCAGCAATCCTTCCCCTATCCTTCTATTCCCCTAAATCTAAAGACCCTTCTAATCTCCCTTTTAACCTATTCCCTCACCCTCCCTTCTAAAGATTCCTCCTTTAGCATCTCCCCTTTCCCTATCCCTTAGAGTTTTATTTCTTTTTAAATTTAGAAAACTTTTATACTCTTCTAGATGTGTATGTATTTTCCCCTCTTAAACGCATTCCCAGTGAAAGTAGATTTCCAGAACTAATAACAGCTCCCCTCCCCCATCCTGTATCAATTTTTCCTTTTGCACCTCATTTGTATAAGATAATTATTCTTTTAGCTGTTCTTGAACGGTTTTACTTTTTGAAGTCACATCATGCTCAGGTCTACTCCAATCTTTCTTACAAGGTTTTGATTAATATAATATTATATTATAATTAATCTTATAATTACTAGTAACCATCTTAGACATAGGTTTTACATTTTCCATACATAAAAGGTAGAAATTCTATCCTTATTTAGTCCCTCGTAATTGGACATTGGTATGTACCTTGCATTTCTCTTGTCTCTCATATGTCACATTTTGTGTTATTGATGAAGATTCTTGTTTTGATCAGAACTTTCAGGTTCTCCAATTATTCTTATGTTTTCACTTCTTGATCTGTTCTCTAGATCTCTTGTTTTTCTTATGAGATGTTTCATTGTCTTATTTTTTCATTCTAATATATATATATATATATGTATATATATAAAATTTCTTCATCTCTTATAACTTTGCTCCTTTTCTAATTAGTTGACTTTCCTCCATCTCTGTCATTTGATTTTTCAAGTCTTTTTTAAGTTCGTCATTGAATTCTTTTAGGGCAGGTAACCATTTGACATTACTCTTTGGAGTAGAAGAGAATTTTTTGCTTTGGGATCTTCCTCTGAACCCTGGTCTTCTCTGTTCCCATAGTAGCCCTCTATGGTTTGATTCTTTCTTCTTTGCCTGTGCATTTTTGGGGGATGGTGCCTCTGGCCTCTGATCCTCTTCTGTTCTCCGCTCTGACCTTGAACTCAAACCAAAATTTCTGGGCTCTTGTAAGTGCCCACAATCAGTACCTGCCCCGCCGTCTCTGCACTTAGCAGGTGGGCGTGTGCTGGTTCTTCCCAGGTCTGACACCACCCAACTCTTGTTACTGTCCTGGGGGTAAAAGTTTATGTGGCTGGGGGGGGGGGGGGCAGCGGGCAGCCTCTCAAACCAAGTATGCTTGGGCTTGCTGCTTGTTGTTAAAGCAGACCCTAGAGCCTGGAGGTATTTACTTTTCACAGGGAGAAAATCTCTTCCTGAGAATTTTCTTCAGATCTTCTCTGACTGTCCCAAGAAAACCCCTGTTCTGCCCCTACTCTTCTTTGTTCACCCAGAGGTGCTATTTTAACTCTTTTGTGGAGGAAAATCTTGAGAGCTTGAAATTTTCTGACCTACTCTACCATTTTCCCAGAATCCCCTTTAGTTATATTCTTTTTGCAACCCAGTAAAGAGGGTGGCCGCGTCTGTACATGAGTCAAAACATCTGCCTCAAGGGGTGGGATCCACAAGTCTGGTTTACCAAGGGCCTTTTCTACAATAAGCACTTTGACTGGCTTGTCCATAGGTAAGGATTCAAATCATGGAAATAAAGATAAAGTTTTAATTTCCCGGGTCAAATAGATTCCCTGGCCTAAGATGCCCTCACAATTTTCTCTCTTTTTTTAGGATTCAGGACATTCTCTGCCAGTTTCTGTAGGATTGAGTTGCTTACAAGAAATGATCCTGGAGGGTGCTGGATACTTTGTTGTCCTGTAGCCCCCTCTTCTAGTTCAGAACTCAAGCTTGTCAAGCCCATAGAGTTTTAACATCACAGCCTCCTCATTAAGAAGAGAACAGTGGGAGAGCTGGAGACAATGGATGGTGGCCAAGCGTAGAAGGTGTGATTTCCTTCACTGGGAATCCATCTTTCCCAGCTACCATAACCATTTTACATTTGGATAAAGCCCCATGTAGATGTTCAGTCTTGTCCAAACATCATAACCTGAAGTTATGAACCAGCAGTGCCTATCCACAAAGTAAACTCAGTCATTGATGTCTTCAAATTTTGGGGCTAATTCTACATTTACTTGTTGTAGGGCACCCAGATCTGACCATTATTCCTCTGAAGGAAAAATGATGGAGAAATTATGCTGTCTTTTTGACAAGAGAGTTATTTCTTTGAGTTATTTAGGAAATACTGTAATCCAGAATAACTCTTCTTGTATTAAATAAGGTTTTATGCTGTCAACAGTCTTTATATGTTGTTTTTTAATAATTGTAAAATGACTTTTGTGGGTTAAATATGAAAATTGATTAATAGTTTTAAATATCTAAAGTTTCTAATGATGTTAAATTAGATACTAAAGCTTGGGGCTTGGCGGGGGGTGTGTGTTGGGTTTTTTGGAAGGGGGAAGGCAGGGCAATTGGAGTTAAGTGACTTGCCCAAGGTCACACAGCATGTGTGTCAAGTGTCTGAGGACAGATTTGAATTCAGGTCCTCCTGACTCCAGGGCTGGTGCTCTACTCACTGCACCACCTAGCTGCCCCTAAAGCTTGTTTTCAAAATGACTGTTAAAATTTAAAATTTTTTATTTTTATCCCAGTACACTTAGCAAAAGAACTATATTTGTTAGAATTAGTTCAAATTTGTTTAAGACAAGAGAATATCTTTCAGTTCTGAGACTATAAATAGAACAGGCAGGGAGGCATCATTTGAAAGTTATGAGAACCTTTAGTGTCAGATTATTGGATAAGAATAACATTTGCTAAAGCTAATTAAACTTTAATAAGTTTAATAAATGTGATTGTTACAGACCAAAAAAAATCATTAGAGTGCTGTAGAAAATTGTTAAGTTACCATCAGGTCACATAATAAATTGACGATGATTCTCACTTTGAACTATTGCAAATTCCCGTTCTACTGTGTTTAATTATGCAAGAAATGGTGCCCTTGACTTAGCATTTCAATGTAGAACTTCATTTTTAACACTTTTAAGACTCAAAGTAGAAATTTCAATTAGCAATGTGAAAGGAACAGTAAAAATGCAGCATTTAGCTGTGAAATATATTTTAAGCTTTCCCCTTACACAATAACTTAACTAGTGCTGACTGACCTTCTGCCTTCAAGGGCTTTTGATTTTTACACTAAAGACTATATGGCCTTTTAAAAAAATCCTTTTTAAGTTCAAAAATCAAATTCTCCTTTCAGCGTTGTGATTTTGAGAACATTAACATTCCTCTGTTGGGTGAATGTTGACAGAGAGCTTTAATAATATTCCTTCCCTGCTCTCTTTTGTCTCCTCTTCTAGCTTAATTTTCATGTGAAACATACATCTGTGTTATTCCCTTCTGGGCTCCTTGAAGGCTGGGACTCCAGGTTATCAAAATTGTGGTTATGTAATACATAGAACATATGTAGTACTAGCTTCCGTAAACAGTAGGCACTTAGTGTTAATCGACTTGAACTACTCTCTCTTTTAGTTCTATTTGACATTTACCATACTATTTCTGGGGTTGATTGTAAAAATAAATAGAACACTGACTTTTTTCCAGCTTGGGAAAGTACTGAGCTGGAAAAGAAGTGTTAAGATATCCCTTCAAGAATATAGTCCTAGCCTTGTCATTGCTCCATCATATTTGGAATGCGGTTTTGTGGTTTTTATTTTACCAGCTACATCAAGACTAGCTAAAGACCGTTATTTATTGGCTGCATTCTTAAATTTGTTTTAAGATGTAATAGCTACCTGTGTTATAATGCCAGAGAAGAAAAATCATACAATCGAAACAGCACTGGATTAGGAGTTAGTAGACCTAAATTCTAATCTTCATTCTGCCACTAATTAATTCTGCGACTTTGGACATATCACTTAACCTCTCAGATCCTCACTTCCTTCAACACACAGATTAGGAGATTGGACTAGATGAAGGCTGTCCAACCTTAGGTTTTTATTGAAACAATAGACAATATATTTTAATTTGTCATTTTAGTGAGAGCTTTGCAGTAGGTCAGCTTAATTTACTAAAGCATTTATGTAAATTTCTATTCTTGTAGGTGGGTTGCATAAATCGCACTGCAGGCCTATTTTGAACAGCCCTGGGCTAGATAATCTTCTAGTTCTCTCAATAACATTTTTTAACTTTTTGATTCAGCATGTTGAAATCCATGTGAGGTACAACTACAACCCTTAGCAAGTTAAGACTATTTGAAGATTAAAGATAATCCAATTTTACTGGTTACTAAGGAAGGAACCATAAATAAATCACATTCTTCATATCATGTATACATACATACAAACCTCTATTGATTTTGATATATTAAGATGTGTATATCCAGCAACACAGGGCTGGTTCAATATTAGGAAATCTATCGGCATAACTGACCATATCAATTATTTAAAAAAAAATTTAAATGATTGTATCAGTAGATGCAGAAAAAGCAGCTGACAATATATGACCCATTCCTATTAGCAATACTAGAAATACAGGAATCAATGGAGCCCTTCTTAAAATAAGTAGTGTCTATCTAAAACCAAGAGCAAGCATTATCTGAAACAGGAATAAGCTTGAAGCCTTCCCAGTAAGATTAGGGGTAAAGTAAGAATGCCCATTATCACCACTAGTACTCAGTATTGTACTAGAAATGCCAGCTATAGCAGTGAGACAAGAAAAAGAAACTGAGGGAATATAAATAGGCAAAGAGGAGACAAAATTATGACCTTTTGCAGGTAATACCATGGTATACTTAGAGAACCCTAGAGAATCAACTGAAAAACTAGTCGAAACAGTTAACAACTTCACCAACGGTGCAGCATATAAAATAAACCCATGACATAGTACAGCAGAAAGAGATAAATGCCATTTAAACCGTTGATGATAGACCTCTGCCTGATTTTTCACAGCTAAGCTGAGTTAATATAATAAAAATGACAATTTATTTAATTTAGTTAATTTTCTTATTCAGTGCCTTACCAAATTACCAAAGAATTATTTTACAGAACCGGAAAAAAAGTACTAACAAAAATTCATCTGGAAGAACAAAAGGTCAAGAACATCAAGGAAATCAATGGGGGAAAATGTGAAGGCAGTCTAGCAGTTCCAGTTTTCAAACTAAATTATAGAGTGGTAATCATCAAAACAATCTGGTACTGGCTAATAGAGTGGTGGATCAGTAGATTACGTTAAATACAGAATACACAGTAGTAAATGACCATAGTATGGGAGGGGAGCAGAGCAGAGCCCAGCATGGGCTCTGTGGCACAAACTGACCAGGAGCCGGGCAGAGCATGCCCGAGTGCCCTGAATCAGTGAGCTGTAGCAGTTGCCAGACTTCTCAACTCACAAACACCAAAGACAACAGAGAAGAACTGCAGAAACCACAAAACAGCAGAGAAAAGCAGGACACTAGCCAAAATTAGAAAGAAAACAAGAAACTAGGGAAAAAATTTTATAGCAAATTTCTCTGCTAAAGGCTCCATTTCTCACATATATAAGGAACTTATCCAAATTTATACAGATAAGAACCATTCCCCAGTTGATAAATAGCTAAAAGATATGAACAAGCAGTTTTCAGAAGAAGATATCAAAACTATCAAATAGTCACATGAAAAAGTATTCTAAACTACTACTGGTTAGATAAATGCAAATTAAAACAACTCTGAGATACTACCCCGCATGATCAAATTGGTTAAAATGACAGGAAGGGAAATGGCAAATATTGGAGGGGATGTGGAAAAATAAGGACGCTAATGTATTATTGATATTTTAGTGTACTAGTCCAACCATTCTGGAGAACAGTTTAGAATTATGCCAAAAGAGCTATAAAACTTTGCATACCTTTTGTCCCAGCTATACCATGACTAGATCTCTATCCCAGAGAAACCAAAGGAAAGGAAAAAGGACTTATTTGTACAAGAATACTTATAGCAGCTCTTTTTGTGGTGGAAAAGAGTTGGAAATTGAAGGAATACCCATTAGTTGGGGAATGGCTGAAGGAAGTTGTGGTACATGATTGTGATGAAGTGCTATAAGAAGTGATAAGCAGTATCGTTCCAGAAGAATCTGGGGAGATTTACATGAACATATGCAAAATGAAGTGAGCAAAGCCAGAAGAACATTGAATACAGCAGGGCTGTCCAAAATGCAGCCCGCAGTGTGATTTATGTGGCCAGCCTACAAGCATAGAAAGTTACATAATGCTTGAGCTCTCACTAAAATGGCAAATCAAAATATATTGTCTATTATTTCAGTAAAAACCTAAGATTGGACAGCCCTGGTATACAGTAACATCAATACTGTAAGGGTGATCCACTGTGAAAAATGTAGCTTTTCTGATCAAGACACTTCTAAAGGACGCTTGATGAAAAATGCTCTCCACCTTCAGAGAAAGAACTAATAAACTCTGAATGCAAATTGAAGCTTGCTTAATTTTACTTCATTTTTTCTTGTTTTATTTTTTATCTGTGTTTTCTTTTGCAATATGGTTAGTATAAAAATACATTTTGCATGACTTCATCTATAATGACAGGAGGGAGGAAGAGAATTTGGAAAGCAAAATATTAAAAAATGATTGCTAAAAATATTTACATGTAGTTGAGTAACATTTAACAAAATAAAAAAAATACTTAAAAATTTAAAAAGTTACAACACATGTACATGTGTGCACAAGATGTATATGTATGGTGATTGTTTTATTTGGAACCCCGCCACTATCAAACTTGCCACTTTCAGTTGTAGTGAGGATACATTTAACAGTTCCTAACACCATAATGCTGATAAATATTATTTCTATTTCAAAAACCAAATAGTGCAATGAAAGATAAAAACAGGGACTTAAATTAATTTCTTGTGAAAGAGAAAATAGAAGTGAGAAAAGCAGATACTTGGAACTTAGAGCAGTTTATTGACCCATTAATTCAGTATCCTTAAATCAGAGTGAATGGTACAGATATCATTTCCCTCAGCTTCCAGCCAACTTCTGCTAAATGTTGGTTTGTTCAATTATTTGATATATGTGAACAAAGTCAAGCCCTACCAGAGGGCTTCTCAGTTTATAAATTGTAATAGGGAAAATGGAAAAACCATCATTGCTGTTTTCTTTCATGTAAATGCTTCCAGCAAGAGAAAAACTTCTGAAGAAAGAGATAAGAATGAAAGATACATAGCTTTACATTTGACCACAGCAGGGAATAGCAGGGCCAACCTTACATGTAAAAGGAATAGTTGTCTACATGATGTTCCTTGTAGGATGCTGAAAGCGGTACCTGCCCTGGCCTAAAATATTTCTCCTACCAACTTACCATGGTGCCTGAAATTCTAGATTGATTATCTCAGATTAAAGCATTCTGTCATCAGGCGTTCTCTGGTAAAATGCACACGTTGTTATCGCCACTAATATCTGGTATTAGTTGGCATGACAACTGTTTGGGAAATCGGGCATAGGACTTTGATGGACTAGTTAGCATGGGCCCAGGGTGGGCAGAATGAGTAGAACTATAAGGATCCCCTTAGCTAACCAGTCCCTTGGGATGTGGAGTTAGGAAATCTCGATTCTAGCCCTGACTTTGCAACTGACTTGGTTCGTGAATGTGGTCAAGTCACTTAATCTATCTCAGTGTCTCAGTTTCTTCATTGGGCAAAAAAACCAGTGCTGGTCTCTGAAACTCCAGTAGATTAAATCATTTTTATTCTGTAGGAATGGGTTGCCTTGAAAGGTTTTGAACAGGAATTGACATGTTCCAATTGACTGATTTCGAGCACATGATTCTCTTTTTGTTGTTATCGGCATAGCAAGTTAGATTTGAAGTTTAGAAGTTTACCTTAACTCTTAAAACGCATAATAATTTTGAAGAGACTTTATCTTGATAGTAATTTTTACAGTCATGGCAATGATGGATAATCACTTTTGCCACCATTTTCTTAAAAACAGACCTATTTTTATCTTTGGCCATTTGCTGTGGTCAAAACAAAATGCATTTGTTTCATGCAGCCTTTTCCCTAAACAGTAGACAACAATATTTTTCATATTTGATTGAAGGGTTTCAGGAAAAAAAAAAAGCTCCACCTTCAGGAAAAATGTCTGGAAACATTACGCTTCCCCACACTTTGTCCTTTGCTTTTTGGAAAGATTAACTATATCCTCATCTAGGTCCCTGCAGGGCCAAAGAAGTAAACAGAAGAAGGAAAATTAAATTGTTAGCTGGCAATAGCAAAATGCAGACTTATTTTAAGGGACCTTTGAGATTCTTTTCATTGTGTTCCCTTCAGTGCCAGATCCCTTATGTTGTGGATGTCAAGCCCAGGCTAATTTTAAGTATATACTGTTATGAAAGTATGCTAGCATACTATATACAGTAAACTTAGTATTTATAATAACAAGGAAAATTTTACTTTAGGATTTTTGTTTTTACTATCGTTATTAACACTTAGAAGATCTTTCCCAAATTTTTAAAGTAAATACAGCCTTCTTTCTGTTTTACCTGAATGTCCTTCCCTGTTCTTCAGAGCTCGCACTAAGACTGGCATTTAAAAAGTATGAAAAGTTCAAAGTAGGGAAAGATTTAAATGGAGTAACATAGATTTAAAAAAAAAAAGTTCCTGAAGAAAAATGTACGCACTGACTACAAGTAGGTAAATTAAAAGATAGTTATAGTAACTGGATCAGTGATTTCATTGGTTTAGGGAATTCCCAGATAAGGAAATTTCCTCTGCTAATGCAGATTAACATCTCTGCCATTTATGGAATTTAGAGAATTAGTGAAGTGACATGACTTACCCAACCAGGATTTTTCAAAGGCTGGATGTGAACTCAGGTTTTTCCAGCCAGTTCTCCATCCATTAAACCATTCTGTCTATGTAGATAAATAAAATGAGCATAAAAAGGCACAAAAGACAAGTTTCTTACAACTGAAAACCAAAAACAAAAAATGAAAGGTGGCTTGTTATCAATTAAAATTCTTTTGTGTTGTTTTCATAGTTTGGGAGAATATGAGTAGCATTGGGTTTCTGCATATTTGACTGCTATATAAAAAATATGTATCAGTCAAAAAAGCAGAATCTGAACAGAACAGTAATTCACTGTAACAATTATTTAAATAATTATAAAACCAAAATTTTTTTAGTTTGAAAAAAAAATCGAAAGGGAACGTGGAAGCAAACAGGATGTTTTTATTGCTTTGTTAAAGTTCAGTATGCACTTTTATTTAACATACATTATGTGAAATACAGCATTATGCACATTCATTTTTGTTTATTAGAACTTTTTTTTTGGTTGGCAGCCAGCTAAGCTTAGAATTGTCATTTTACCCAAACAAAGGAAGAATGACATAAAGTTTTCTATAGGAATGATTGTCCTTACTATGTTCTTATATACAGGGCCAAGTACATGATGTTCCTTATAAATAATGTAATAAAGGTGCCAAGAGATAG
>JAQQSZ010007524.1:0-13284 GCA_028646595.1 Phalanger gymnotis | reverse complement strand
TAATCTATACAGTTGAGAATATAAAATATCAATATTTATAAATATTTAGGGATAGGTAATAGTGGATCAATTCTTTAACCTGATAATATTTTATTTTTTACTTGTTTATCATTTCTATTATATGCTGTAACTGCACGGTACTTTAATTGCTATTTAGAAATTATTTACATCAATCTTTATGTTGATGGGTTCTATTTACTTTAGAATGTAAACAGATATCTCATCACTCCAATGGGAATAGCTTTAGTGACTAAAATAAATAAAGAAAATGGATGCATTTGAAATAATTTGAGTTTCAAGGACCCTTTTCCTCACCAACTTGCTGCAATAGCTACCTACAATTCTACAAATTACTTTAAAAATGACATGCCAGTGTCATATCTTAATTTGTACGCAGCCCTCTGTGCCTTTCTCATAGAAGAAAGGCTACTGCTGCTCCTTTATTTGGAGGTGACTCCTTATTCTCATTATACAAAATCATGAATAGATAAAATAAATTTTTGACTCACAATATCATGTGATTTACTTTCCTTTCAATCTATGGACTAAACATTCTAATATAAGATGTATTTATCCCATTTTTAGGTAGCTGCTAGCTTCTATTTACCTGTAGCATCATTTCTAGACACTCTTCTTAGCCTCTATTAAATGCTCTTGCTGTTTTGTCAGTGTTAATTTCTGTCCAAATCACCTTTATCCTGTCCTATACTCAGTGCTTAAAACTTAAAATTTTGGATCACTTCTTTGAGTTGAAGAATAAAAATTATAAAGTCATATTAATATAGTCATAAAATGTAAAGAAAAAATGAAAGCCTTAAGACAGAGCCTAGGAAATAAAGAGTTGGACTCATAGAGTAACGACTTATTGGTGGCATCTCCAAAATGGTGAATTGTTTTGTACTGATAATGTTATTATATTAATAAACATATTTATTCCAGAACATCAATGTGAATATATGCATATCTACTACCATCAATTCTGAATCCTCCCAATCTGTAAATCCAAAGAATTATAGCCTACACATTCACTTACTACTTTACATGAACTTTGGCAGAGACCTACAATCAATACGATGTTGTCTATATTTGTGATTCTCATCAACACATTTTTCAAAAGCTTTTTCCTCCTCAATAATTGTCATTTTCTTGAAATAATCTACTATTTAATATTGAATAATCCTGTTCATTTTCTCCTTTTTATCCAATTTTATCACTGATCTCCTATTGCAAGCTTTTTTTATTGATTAAGAAGAATTGAGTCATATTTTCCCCAAATGTAACACTTGGTGTCTCACAAGTAACTAAACAAAAAAAAAAATCAACAACTAATCATCCTATTATGTATCAATTGTGCCTCCTAGAGTACTAGGAAAGGTGCCCCCTAGGGAAAAAGCATGCACATTGAATTTTCAATAACAAAAAAAAATACTCAGATCCATCTGTATACTTGACAATTTTTATAATATCTACTACAAAACAGATAACAACCCATACATTCCTGCCCAGCCTATGTGACCATGTAATAATAATTAAGGTGGGACCTTTTGCTATTGACCTTTAATGGGGCAGATGAAGTTTAATGTTTTTGTATTTCTTAGAACTGAGACAATTGGGAGCCATTGATTTGTATCTGATGTGATATTGGGGGTGTGAAACTTCTCCACACACAGCCTGGGTGAGGTCAGGGCCCTCCCTCCCTGAACAGGATATATAAGTGCAAAGGTTAGCATTCTTGCTCAGAGCTCTGAGCCACAGCAGGAGTGGTGTGTGACTCTGGGCCAGCCATTGTAATGAGCTCCCCAGCTGTACACCCAGGTGTTGATAACTACTAATTGTATTTGGTCTGTAATTCAGGGTGCTGGCTCTTTCCCCTGAACTAGGTGGATGTTATTTGTATGCTGGATTAAAGTGAGATTGATAACCCATTAATATTGCTTTCCTTAAGTAAGGCAGATCAAAAGGACCTGTGTTGGTGGCTTTCTGGGTGCTGGTTGTTGATGGATCTTACACCCTCACAGAAGCTGCTAGCTGGATTGTTGATACAGACCAGCAACCTTTTTCTCCAATAAGTTTTCTATAGGAGGTCAACCCAGGATGCTGAGAACTTTTCACGCTTTCTGATGTCATAACAAGGATAACAATAGGATACATAGGTCATCTAATGCACTTCTCTCCCTCTCAAGACATGACTGCCCCATCTTTGTATCATATAGTATTTGATGATATTATTTATTTAAGTACTTGATAGTTACCTATACATATTTCTTCTATGATAAAAGCCAAACAAGATTGTATGACTAATCATTGCCTTTTAAGAGATACTCATTTTCCCCCTTCAGAAACTTTAATGCTTCATGATTTATAGTAATAGAACAATAATGATAAAATGTGGAAAATTAAAAAGATAACTTCTTTTCAGGGGGAAATTTAGGATGATTAAAGTCACAAAATTATAAGGGAATCCTTTTTCAATTTGTTTTCTGAAATTGTTCTCCTTCAAGATAATACCAAACATCAACTTCCAGCAAATGCATCCATGCTTTAGTCTGTGGCTGATCTTAGTTACCAAATACTTGTTGGATATGTTACCCTCTTGTTATTTCTTTCAAGGAATCTTATGATTGAGGGCTAAGATGTTGAGTTAAGCACCACATGAATTCTCCCAACAATCCTCTCCAAATAAATTTACAATTGGATTGTTTCTTATATCAAATTTTAGAGTTATAGAGGCACCAAAAGATCAAGGTGAGACAGTTTTCTGGCCAAAGAAAACTTAAGAGGGTGACATGAGAAATCTGTACCAGCAGGGTGTAAGCCTGTCTGGAGCCCACACATAGAAGCAACAAGGGCAGACATAGCAGCAGCAGCAGGAGCTTTGCGAACTCTCAGCCTAGAAAGAATAAGGGCAGTGGACAATTGGTAAGAAAGAGATTGTAGTGGACCCCTTGGTAGCACTGGGTGCATCTGGTGCTAATTGGCAAATTTATCACCCATACCAGTTCTGGATCACTGTTCCAGGTCACAAAGGAGTGCCGGGTTTTGGTCACAAGAGAGCAAGGCCCTTGGTCAAAGTATCATGGAAAAGAGCAGCACTAAGACTTATGGTTGCATGAGACCAGACGCACTTCTTGGGTAAAGAACAAACTCTTGACCATAACAGTGATTACAGCTCTCCCAGGGAGTTGGACAAATTAAAAACTTGCAGAGAGGACTAGCTCTGGAAACAGGAGCAGAAAAAAAAAAACTGAAGCTTTTGAAAGTGCCTCCCCAACCCCAAAGCAAACAAAAGCCTAAAAAAATGAAGAAACAATGACAACAATAAAAAAAAGAATTTGACCACAGAAAGCTACTATGGTGGCAGGGAGGACCAAGAAAGAAGACCACAGTGTGAAAATAGTTACAATAAAGTCTCAAAGTGAATGCTAATTTGACCCAAAGTCCTCAAGGATTTCTGGAAGAGTTAAAGAAAGAGATTAAAAAAAAACATTAATATGAGGAAAAATTCTTAGAGAAAAAATTGGGAAAAGAAATGAGTGTTGCAAGAAAATTACAAAAAAGAACTGACAGCTTCATAAAAGAGGCCAAAAATATATTGAAGAAAACAATGCATTAAAAAAATTGAATTGGAATTGGCCAAATGCTAAAAGAGGCACAGAAATCCACTGAGAAGAACTCTTAAAAAGCAGAATTGGCCAAATGGAAAGAGGGGGAAAATCTGACTTTAGAAAATAGTTCTTTAAATAGCAGAATTGAGGAAATGGAAAATAGTAACTCCATAAGACATCAAGAAACAATAAAATGAAGCCAGAAGAATGAAAAAAAGGAAGATATGAAATATTTAATTCGAAAAAAATACTGGGAGAGCCAAGATGGCAGCTGGAAAGCAGGGATTTGCCTAGGGCTCTTCCCCAGAACCCTCCAAACACTGACAAAAATGGCTCTGAACAAATTATGGAACAGCAGATCCCACAAAATAGCAGGGGGAGGCAGGACTCCAGCCCAGGACAGCCTAGATGATTGTTGTGTAAGGTCTATGGCACATGGAACTGGAAGCAGAGCAGAGCAGAGCCCAGCTGTGGGCTGTGTCCAGAACAACCTAACCTGGAGCAGGGCAGAACTACAACCCTTAATCGGTGAGCTGTGGCAGTTACCAGACTTCTCAACCCACAAACACCAAAGACAACAGAGAAGGTTAGTGGCAAAAGCTGCAGAGGACAGAGTGAAAGGAGTTCATGGTTTGGCCACTGCCCTGGGGGCAGAGGGGGTGGAGCAGCTACAGAACTACAGCTGCAGTTGCTTCCTGCCCCCAGGCCCACCTGTAGGAGGAATTAAGTGGCAGATCAGTGCAGGAGTGCAGAGGCTGCTTAAGATCTGAGTCCAGACCTGGTTGGTGGTTCTTGGGGGAGGAAGAGTGCTGGTGTGGCAGAGCTTGCAGTGTAGAAATAGCTCTGAAAACAATAGTACATCCCATCAAGCTTGGAAAAAAGTACTATTTGCTGTCATACCCCAACAAATAAACTCAAGGGTCAAGTAATTGGCTGGGAACATGGCCAGGCAGCAAAAGTGGTCTCAGATTCAGACTCAGACTTCAGAATCTTTCTTTGGTGACAAAGAAGACAAAAACATACAACCTGAAGAAGTCAACAAAGTCAAGGAGCCTACATCAAAAGCCTCCAAGAAAAACATGAACTGGTCTCAGGCCATGGAAGAGCTCAAAAAGGATTTGGAATAGCAAGTTAGAGATGTAGGAAAAATTGGGAAGAGAAATGAGGATGATGTGAGAAAACCATGAAAAACAAGATTTGCTAAAGGAGACCCAAAAATATACTGAAGAAAACAATACCATAAAAAATAGACTAACTCAAATGGCAAAAGAGCTCCAAAAAGCCAAGGAGGAGAAGAATGCCTTGAAAGGCAGAATTAGCCAAATGGAAAAGGAGGTCCAAAAGACCCCTGGAGAAAATACTACCTTAAAAATGAGATTGGAGCAAGTGGAAGCTAGTGACTTTATGAGAAATCAAGATATTGTAAAACAGAAACAAAAGAATGAAAAAATGGAAGACAATGTGAAATAATCTCATTGGAAAAACCACTGACCTGGAAAATAGATCCAGGAGAGATGATTTAAAAATTATTGGACTACTGGAAATCCATTATCAAAAAAAAAGAACTTAGATATCATCTTTCAAGAAATTATCAAGGAGAAGTGTCCTGATATTCTAGTGCCAGAGGATAAAACAGAAATTAAAAGAATCCACTAATTGCCTCCCAAAAAAGATCCCAAAAAGAAAATTGCAAAGAATATTGTTGCCAAATTCCAGAGTTTCCAGGTCAAGGAGAAAATACTGCAAGTAGCCAGAAAGAAACAATTTGAGCATTGTGAAAACACAACTGGAATAACAGAAGATCTAGCAGCTTCTACATTAAGGGATGAAAGGGCTTGGAATATGATATTCTGGAGGTTAGTGGAGCTAGGATTAAAACCAAGAATCACCTACCCAGCAAAACTGAGTATCGTGTTCCAAGGCAAAATATAGATTTTCAATAAAATAGAGGACTTCCAAGCTTTCTTAGTAAAAATACAAAATTTGGCTTTCAAACACAAGACAAGAGAAGCTTAAAATGATAAACAAGAAAGAGAAATCATTAGGGACTTACTAAAGTTGAACCATTTTGTTTACATTCCTACATGGAAAGATGATGTGTATAACTCATGAGACCTCAGTATTAGGGTAGCTGAAGGGAATATACATATATACATATATATATATATATATATATATATATATATATATATATATATATATATATATATATATAGACACACACACACACACACACACACACACATATAGACAGCGGGCACGAGTTGAATATGAAGGGATGATATCTAAAAAAGGAAAATTAAATTAAGGGATGAGAGAGGAATATATTGAGAGAGGAAGAAAGGGAGATATGGCATGTGGTAAATTATCTCACATAAAAATGGCAAGAAAATTTATTTCTGTTGGGAAGGTAAGGGGGAATGAATGAATCTTGCTCTCATTAGATTTGTCTTGAGGAGAGAATAATTGTAAAGTCAGTCAGTGAATGGGAAGATCTTTCCTGCCCATTTGAGTGGCCTTCAGGGACAGGGATCTCAGGGTCCTGGAGGGAGTGGCTAGGACTGGAGCCAATGGTAAGTGCTTGAGTTCTGGTTCATGTGATGACATGAATCCTTTGGTGGGAAGAGCTTGCTGAATGGTTGGAGCAGAGCTAAGAAGCAGTTGGTGAGGCAGTTGGTGAGAGCAGTTAAGAGCTGAAGGAGAGAGAAAGCAGTCAGCTAGCTGGAACACAGCTTGGAGATTATGATGGAAGCGAAGGCAATGTCAGCTGGTGCTACAAAAAGGCAGGACTGACTCTTGTGGAAATCAGAGAGTGCTGAGAAGGGGTTTGAGGCCAGTGGGTGGTCTCCTGGAGGAAGGTCCCCAGAATTGGGGGGAAGCACCAGTATGGGTTGTCTTGCTGCCTTAATGTTTTTCTGTGGCTTCCTGGTCACTATTGTGAGATGGGCATACTGGTTTTGGAAGGTTCTTGACAGGATGTTGAATTGGGGACATTGGTCTGTGGGTCTGCTACTTTTGAGTTTCAATAAATGCTTTAACTCCTCTGCCTTCTACTTAGAGAATTCCTTTTTATACTGTGATTCTGGACCATTCAGACATATTCATGGTTATCTTTGAAGTCGTGAATTCTGCCTTAACGATATAATAATATACACACTCAATTGGGTATCATATCTGACAGGAAAGAAGGAGGAAGGAGATAAAAAGAGGGCATGATAGAAGGGAGGGCAGATAGTGGGAGGAAGTAATCAAAAGCAAACACTTTTGAAAAGGGACAGGGTCAAGGGAGAAAATCGGATAAAGGGGGATAGGATAGGAAGGACCAAAATATAGTCTTTCACAACATAAGTATTGTGGAACGGTTTTGCATAATGATACACATGTAGCCTGTGCTGAATTGCTTGCTTTCTTAGGGAAGGTGGGTGGGGACGGAAGAGGGGAGAGAATTTGGAACTCAAAGTTTCAAAAGAAGATGCTAAGAAAAGTTTTTGCATGCAGGTAGGAAATAAGATATACAAGCAATAGGGCATAAATATCTATCTTGCTCTACAAGAAAATAAGGGAAAAGAAGATGAGGGGGAATGGGGTGACAGAAGGGAGGGTTGACTGGGGGAATGGGGTAATCAGAATGTATGTCATCTTGGAGTGGGGGGAGGGTAGAAATGGGGAGAAAATTTATAATTCAAACTTTTGTGAAAATTACTGAATGAAACTAAAAATATTAAATAAATAAATAACGATTTTAAAAAAAGGAAAAAAAAACTAGTGACCTGGAAAATACATCGAGGAGAGAACAATTAAAAAAAAAATTTGATTAGAATAATTTTTTTTTATTTCCACAATGAAACTTTTGTTAATTATTTGAACTTTTTACTATTATAGAAGATCAACTGTTTCCTCTATCAGACCTGAATAGAAATAATTTTTATATATAGGTTTTAAAGTTATAAGAAAATTTCCTCCAAATACCTATAAGAATCCTGAGAAGGAATTTCATGAGAAAGACAATCTAGGGTATAATATTTTCCCCTTCCATTATGCCCGAAATGAATAAGATCAGACAACACATGCACAAAGATTAAAACTGAATGAACCCACCCCAAGATGAGATCGTCTAGAGTATAATAATACTTAAAGATGATCTCACTGATCCATTGTTTTTCAATCTGATAATCTTCTTTACAAACTATAGGCATATGGACTTTATGTACCTTCTTGAAAAATTCAATTTTAGGCATCAGCTTTGAGAGTTAACACTTTGGCAGCATGGAAATGGGACAGAAATTCCTACAGAAATACTAATACCATAAAAGTATTAGTATAGATTATTCTAAGAGAAAAGAATGAACTTTTCAAAAAAAAACTCTGCTTAATCCAATGTAAGAAAATCATTTCTTCTTTCATCAAGAATTAAATAATATGTCAAAATCTTGACAACACAATGTCCAATTTTAAATTGATTTGATTGAACAGGAAGAAATATTATGTATTAAGTTGTTTTTAATATAAAAATCAGAAAGATGATAGTGTGACAGTACATGTAATAATGTACTTGGTTCTACTTAATTTACACATCATATATCTAAAGATACTAAAAAAGCTGACAATTGTGATCACTTAGGATCTGTTTAGGATCTTGGAACATCATAGCAAATAATAAAAGTAATTTTATTTTAGATTTGCCAAAAAGGGATAGTGTCTAAAACTTTTGGCCAGTGTCCTTTACTTTTATTCCTGGTGAAAATCTATAATGAGTTATCAAAAATGTGGTTAGTGAATATCTAAAAAGCAAATGATGCTCACACAAACCTGTATAACTTCATGAAGAACAGATTATGCTACACTGAACTAGATTGTGTTGTACATATAGGGCAACAACTGAATTTGGGATTTCATATATGTAAGAAACTCCCAGAGGAGCAAATTCTCTATATCAGTGCAGATTGGCATGTTCTCTTCATGTTACTGTTTTAGGGAATCTCTATTTAATCCAGAGGTCATGTAATTCTTTGAGTATCTTAAATCAGTGAAATGTGAAATTTGTACCCAGGTCTTCTTTAATCCAAGACAATTTCTAGAACAACTATTCTATGCTTCTCAGAGTTTACTTTGATTTTATTGAAGAAATTAATTATGTATGCTTAGATGTCATTCAAGTCAATAAATAATTTCATTCTCTAGGACTGCTACTACCACTACTACTACTACTACTACTACTACTACTACTACTACTACTACTACTACTACTACTACTTGACTGGCATAGTAGAGGGAGAGCTGGATCTGGAGTCAGGAAAACCTGAGTTCAAATATAGCATTAACTAGTTTTGTAACTTTTGTCAACCTGATGGAGACTGGCTCTAACCTGTGGATGGCCAGAACTAAACAAAGCAGGCTAGAGACAGAAGAGTGAGGAATCAAGCATAAGTTTGATTTCCGAGAGAGAGAGATGGTTTGCAAACAAGGACACATGTGCCAAAGCCCCACTCCTAGTCGGGGAAGCCCCAAGGCATTATGGGGAGATCTCAATAATCATACCAATGGCTTCAAAGTGAGCTACATCCCTGACAGTGAGGGGTAACAAGAACAACGTGAGAAGTTTGATTCATAGCAGGACTTCATGTCTGAAACATGGGTACTACAGGTGCTTGTCCAAGCTCAGAGACCACCTGATGCTGATTCAAAATAATTCTGGGATTTTCCTGGAGCTGAGATCATCCAGAGGGTGAGCACAAAGGATAGTTGTTATGCCAAGCTCAAGGCATGGTTTTCTTTCTGGGCCTTAGCTCTGGAAATCAGTGTGTCTCCTAATATTTTGATATTTTAGGTAAGTCATTTAAATTCTCATTGCCTCAGTTTCCTCAATCGTAAAATGGGAAAAATAATAATACCTACACCTTGAAGTCATATTAAGGTTCTAATGAGAGAGTGTTTTTAAAACATTTAGCAGAGGGCCTGACACACGATAGGCACTATTTAAATGTAAGTTATTAGTATTAATATTATTATTATGGTTATTATTATTATCAATAATAATATTTTATTATCCTCCTATATGTGTTTCTTCATGTGACCACTTGTCACACATGCTCTTTGCCTGCTTTCTCTCTCCTACTACTTTGGTAAGGTACTCTGTTGGTGTCCTCTTATTTGTGTGGAGAAAAATGTTTTTGCTATTTATTTCGTTATGCTGTCTGATTCAATGTCATGCTTCAAATTAATGTCTCAGCTGGTTAGGCTACTAAAAATAAATATATTGGTGAGGACTCATGAAGTGTCATTATAAATAGAAGACACTTACAATGTGTCTTGTCCCTGATGTAGCTACAGAACAACTTTCTTCTGTGTAAAAAGTAGGGAAAAAATCCTATATCTTATTCTCCTTGGAGAACATGAATCTTTCATAAACCTGCAGGATTTTATCATATTTAAATATATCCTTTGGTTTTCCTATGTGTGTGTGTAGTCCTTAATTTAACAGATCTTTGCAGTTTTTCAAGGTTTCTTATTATTTCCTTCTTACTGTGATACTTTCTGCTCACAGCCAGTTTCTCAACTCTGATTTAAAAAAAAAATCATGGAATTTTAAAACTGCAGGGATTTTAAAACTTTTAAATTTAGTAAATTTTCAACAAGCTTATAATAAGCTATCATGAGACATGCTTGACAATAAGGCATGGGGACAAAGTTAAGTAAGATATAGTCACTTACCCTTGTTTGCCTCAGTCTCCTCATCTGTAACAATATGGAGAAGGAAATGACAATCCACTCAAGCATCTTTGCAAAGAAAATTCCAAATGAAGTCATGAAAATTCAGGCACAACTGTAACAACTTAACAATAACAACAACAATAATAGAAAAAGCATAATTAAGATATTTGACTTAAGCCCACTACCATATTTTGATTTTCAAAATCCTTTTAGGTGAGACTCCATTTTTTAAATCTTTAACTGTCCTGTAGTTATAGGACCTGAAATGTAATAAATGTTTAATAGCAGCTTATCAATTAATTGTTACATGATTAATAAATGTATCTTGCTTTGAACCAAGGTTGACTATCAAAGAGAAATTTTTAAAAATAATGAACTATGTAAGGTCACAATAAGCAGATGGTCTATACATACATGTACATAACTAGAGCTTTTTCTAAATAGATACATGACTCCTGCTTCCTTAAGTCAAATGTACTTTTTAAATAATTATGAAGGTATTTCTTCATCTTCTTTTCTTTGCCTGAATAGGACCTTTATTCTTCTTTCAACAAATAAGTCCAGCATTTCATTCTAAATATTGAACCTTTTTTTCACCTGAATGATTCTTCTTTACCTCATCTTTTTTATTTCTATTTTTTTCTTTTTATTAATTCATTTTTAGTTTTCAATATTCACTTCTACAAGAGTTTGAGTTCCAAATTTTGTCCTCATCTCCCCCCACCCTGAGATGGTATGCATTCTGATTACCCCTTCTCCCAATCTGCCCTCTTTTCTATCATCCCACTCTTCTCTTATCCCATTCCCTTCTATTTTCCTGTAGGGCACAATAGATTTCTTTGTTCCATTGCCTGTGTATCTTATTTCCTATTTACATGTAAAAACAATTTAACATTCATTTTTAAAAACTTTGAGTTCCACATTCTCTCCCTTTCTCTGTCCCCACCCACCTTCACTGAGAAGTCAAATAATTTGATATAGATTATACATATTCAAGCATGCAAAAGACTTCCATAACATGCATGTTGTGAAAGACTAACTACATTTCCCTCCATGCTATCCTGCCTCCCATTTATTCTATTCTCTTCTTTGAGCCTGTCCCTCCTCAAAAGTATTTCCTTTTGATTAACCCCTCCTCCCATTTGCTCTCCCTTCTATCACCTTCCCTTATCCCCTTCCCCCCTACTTCCCTGTAGGGACAAATAGATTTTCATACCCACTTGAATGGGTATGTTACTTCCTCCTTAAGCCAAATTCAATGAGAGTAAGGTTCGCTCATTTCCTCTCATCTCCCCTTTCCCCCTCCATTGTAAAAGCTTTTCCTTGCCTCTTGTATGTGAGATAATTTACCCCATTCCACTTCTCCCTTTTTCATTCTCCCTGTACATTCTTCTCTCACCCCTTAATTTTATTTTTAGATATCATCCTTTCATATTCAATTCACCCTGTGACTTCGATCTATATCTATATCTATCTTTATCACTATATGCATGAATGTATGTATGCATGTATATACACACATACATATGTACATATATGCACATATATACATACATACACACATATATACACATACATATATATATATACACCCATATATACATATACACACACACATACATACATACATACATACGATTTCTCTCAACTACCCTAATACTGAAACAGGTCTCCTGAGTTATAACTATCATTGCTACATGTAGGGATGTAAACAGTTCAACTTTAATAAGTTCCTTATGAGTTCTCTTTCCTATTTACTTTTTCATGCTTGATTCTTATGTTGAAAGTCAAAAAATTTATTCAGCTCTTGTCTTTTCATTAATAATGCTTGAAAGTCCTCTATTTCATTGAATATCCAGTTTTTCCCAAAAGGATTATACTCGGTTTTGCTGGGTAGATGATTCTTGGTTTTAATACTAGCTCCTTTGACCTTCAGAATGTCATATCTCAACCCCCCGATCCCATCATACAGAAGTTGCTAAATCTTGTATTATCTCGATTGTGTTTCTCAATACTTGAATTGTTTCTGTCTGCTAGCAATATTGTCTCCTTGAGCTGGGAATTCTGAAATTTGGCTACAATATTCCTAGGAATTTTCCTATTGGGATCTCATTAAGGAGGTGATTGGTGGATTCTTTCCATTTGTATTTTTCCCTTTGATTACAAAATATCATGGCAGTTTTCTTTGAAAGATGAAGTCTAGGCCCTTTTTTGTGATCATGTCTTTCATGTAGTCTAATACTTTTTAAATTCTCTCTTCTGGATCTATTTTCCATGTCAGTTGTTTTTTTGCAATGAGATATTTTACATTGTCTTCTATTTTTTTTCATTTTTTTGTTTTTGTTTTATAATTTCTTTATTTCCCATAGAGTCATTAGCTTCCATTTGCTCCATTCTAACTTTTAAGGAATGATTTTCTTCAATGAGCTTTTGGATCTCCTTTTCCATTTAGACAATTCTGCTTTTTAAGGCATTCTTCTCCTCATTGGCTTTTTGGACATCTTTTGCCATTTGAGTTAGTCAATTTCTAAGCTGTTGTTTTCTTCAGCACTTTTGGGGGTCTCCTTTAGCTGGCCGTTGACTCATTTTTTCATGATTTTCTTGCATCACCCTCATTTTTCATCCCAATTTTTCCTTTACATCTCTTACTTGATTTTCAAAATCTGTTTTGAGCTCTTCCATGACCTGAGACAATCATATTTTTCTTGGAGGCTTTGGATGTAGGAGTTTTTACTTTGTTGTGTTCTTCTGGTTGTATGTTTTGATCTTCCTTGTCACCAAAAGAAGATTTTTATAGTCTCATAATTTTCCCACTGTTTGCTCATTTCCCCAGCCTATTACTTGACTTTTTAACTCTTTGTTAATGTATAATTCTCCTTCCAGTGTGGAAGGTGCACTGTACCACACTATAGGGGTTTTGTGCAGCTGCTTTAAGAGATATTTCTAGGGACCTGTAAATTTTCAGTTC
>JAQQSZ010007523.1:0-13285 GCA_028646595.1 Phalanger gymnotis | reverse complement strand
AAGGATTCCAAAGTCTGAGACTGAATCTGGGTGCGTTTTCGCTACCTGGCCATGTTCCCGGACAACTTGCTTGACCCTTGAGTTTTTCAGTGGGGTATGACTCCTTGTAGACCTAAGAGTTCTATGTTCTAAGCTTGGGGGGATGTGCCAGCTCTGCCTCACCAGCACTTCTCCTTCCCCAAGAACCCCCAACCAGGACTGGACTTAGATCTTCAGCAGGCTCTTCACTCCTGCTCTGATCAGCCACTTAATTCCTCCCACCAGGTGGGCCTGGGGCCAGAAGCAACTGCAGCTGTAGTTCTGTGGCTGCCCCACTTCCATTGCCCCAGAGGTGGTGGCCAAACTGCAAACTCCCTGTCCCCAGCAGCTTTTCCCACTAACCTACTCTGTTGTCTTTGGTGTTTGTGGGTTGAGAAATCTGGTAACTGCTGCAGCTCACTAATTCAGGGTGCTAGGGCACGCTCCACCTGACTCCTGGTCTCCTTGATCCGCACCACCCATGCTGGGCTCTGCTCCACTCAGCTTTGCTCCCCTCTGCTCCCAGCTCCGTGCAGGATAGACCTTACCCAGAGACTCTCCAGGCTGTCCTGGGCTAGAGCCCTGCTTCCCTCTGCTACCCTGTGGGTTCTGCAGTTCTAGAATTGGTTCAAAGCCATTTTTTGTAGGTTTTTGGAGGGACTTGGCAGGGAGCTCATGCTAGTCTCTGCTTTCCAGCTGCCATCTTGGCTCCACCCCCTATGATTCTGTTAATTAATGCAGAATTGCAGGGGTTTTTTAAAAGGTGATATGCATCTTGACAGTATTCACATTGATAGCCAATGAGTTCACCATGATTAATGTTATTATAGTAAATATCATAAGAATGAATAATGATTATGAGCAATTATTTTAAAGGCTCGTCCAGTTGGGCTTGTGAAGCTTTCATATAAAAGCACTTTCTTGCATATGAGGTGATCAGTTTTTGCTCCTCAAAATTTAGTTTCTTGCAATTTTGAAGTACAGTAAACTTTCAAACCTACTCATATAAGACTTTCCCACAATGCTCTCTGGAGAGCCCTATAATAGAAGCCGGAGGCAACACAGCTAAGACATCATTTTATGTACCAACTCTGTGCCCTAGCCCAGTAGTAATCACCTGTGACTAGACAGTGAAATGTGGGACCAACTTGTGTGTCCACTGTTTCAGGCAGGACTATTGGACACATTACTAAACACAGACTTTTGGAAATCACATTTCCATTTGTTGCTTAGAGTTAAACAATATGGATAATTGCATGAATTGAGCTTTAGTTCCCTGAAGGAAAGCATCTCCCTTTCTCCTTCTTTCCTTTTTCCTTTCCCCAGAAATACCAACAGTATAAGTAATAACTACTCAACTCCTTCATTTCTCAGTGGAGGTTTCTTGTGTTCAGCACTGACCTGGCTGTACCTGCATTCGGCTAGAAGGTCATCGTGTTTTATTAAATCAAATAACAAAGAGAAACCCTGTTCTTCACCTTCCACCCAGAGACAAGCCCAGAGACAGGCTCATTCATACTTCAGTGGAATGTCTGGCATTTAAATACCAGCATATTTTCAAAGAGCAATGATGCAGGCTTAGGGTTTTGCATGATTTTTAATCCTTCATTTCCTACTTACTGTAGAAAGAGAGATGGGGAAGAAGAAATGTTAGGTGAGGTTAAGAAAAGAAGGCAAGTCTAATAAATATACAAACAAAGCAACCACTTGGGTTATATGGAAATATGAGCAAAAAGGCAAATTTCATCTTTTTCACAATTTTGTTTAGGGCCTTCAGGTCTTTGGAAGAAAATTCCCTTTAGAAAAACACAAAGCAATGCCTTATAGAACAGAATTTTGATTTAAGTACTGTGCTATCAAATATTTTATTTTCTATTTCTAATAATACTCTTTGGGTAGTTAGGGCAAATGAGGAAATTGAATCTCAGAGAGATCATAACTTCCAAATATCACAGAACCATATTGATGGAGTCAATTGGTTACTTCAAGTCTAGTGTTTGTTTTATTTTCTTTCCCCCATTATGATATACTGTCCCTTGAACCATTGTCATTAAGCAAACTCACCTTTCTCTATTTTTTAAATTTATTTCTTATTATTTAATAATTTTAGTTTTCAACATTTATTTCCACAAGATTGTGAGTTACAAATTTTCTCTCCATTTCTACACTGGCCCCCACTTCTAGATGGCATATATTCTGATTGCCCCTTTTTCCAGTCCACCTTCCCTTCTATCACCCCCCCATCCCCTTTCCCCTTACTTTCTTGTAGGGCAAGATAGATTTCTATATCCCATTGCCTGTATGTCTTATTTCCTAGTTGCATATAAAAACAACTTTTTTTGAACATTTGTTTTTAGAACTTTGAGTTCCAAATTCTCTCCCTTCTTCCCTCCCCACCCACCCTCCTTAAGAAGACAAGCAATTCAACATAGGTCACACATGTGTCATTATGCAAAACACTTCAATAACAGTCATGTTGTGAAAGACTAACTATATTTCCCTGCATCCTACCCTGTCCCCCTTTATTCAGTTTTCTCCCTTGGGCCTGTCCCTTTTCAAAAGAGTTTGCTTTTAACTACCTGCTTCCCCAATCTGCCCTCCCTTCTATCGTCCACCTTATGCCCTTCTCCCCTACTTTCCTGTAGGGTAAGAGACCCAATTGAGTGTGTTATTCCATCCTTAAGTGAAATAAAGATGAGAGCAAGATTCACTCATTCCCTTTCACCTGCCCCCTCTTCCCTTCCATCATAACTGCTTGTTCTTATTACTTTTATGTGAGACAATTTACCCCATTCTATTTCTCCCTTATCCTCTCTCCCTTATTCTTCTCTCATCCCTTAATTTTTTTTTAGATATCCTCCCTTCATATTCAACTCACCCTGTACCTTTTGTCTCTCTCTCTCTCTATATATATATATGTATATACATATATATATATATGTATGTATGTATATTCCCTTCAACCACCCTAATACTGAGAAAAGTCTCATGAATTACACATATCATCTTTTCATGTAGGAATGTAAGCAAAGTGGTTCAACTTTAGTAAGTCCCTAATGATTTCTCTTTCCTACCTTTTTATGCTCTTCTTGATTCTCGTATTTGAAAGTCAAATTTTCTATGCAGCTCTGGTCTTTTCATGGAGAATTCTTGAAATTCCTCTATTTTATTGAAAATCCATATTTTGTCCTGGAGTATTGTACTCAGCTGTGTAGGTGATTCTTGGCTTTAATCCTAGCTCCTTTTACCTCTGGAATATCATATTCCAAGCCCTTCGATCCCTTAATATAGAAGCTTCTAGATCTTGTATTGTCTTGATTGTGTTTCTACAATACTCAAATTGTTTCTTTCTGGCTACTTGCAATATTTTCTCCTTGGCTTGGAAACTCTGGAATTTGGCTACAATATTCCTAGGAGTTTTCTTTTTGGGATCTATTTGAGGAAGCGATAGGTGGATTCTTTCCATTTCTATTTTGCCCTCTGGCTCTAGAATATCAGGACAGTTTCCCTTGATAATTTCTTGAAAGAGGATATCTAGGCTCTTTTTTTGATCATGGCTTTCAGGTAGTCCAATAATTTTTAAATTATCTCTCCTGGATCTATTTTCCAGGTCAGTGGTTTTCCCAATGAGATAGTTCACATTGTCTTCCTTTTTTTTTCATTTTTTGGTTATGTTTAATAATTTCTTGATTTCTCATGAAGTCACTAACTTCCATTTGCTTCAACCTAATTTTTAAGGTGGTATTTTCTTCAGTGATCTTTTGGACCTCCTTTTCCATTTGGCTAATTCTGCCTTTCAAGGCATTCTTCTCCTCATTGGCTTTTTGGAGCTCTTTTGCCATTTGAGTTAGTCTGTTTTTTAAGGTGTTATTTTCTTCAGTATTTTTCTGGGTCTCCTTTTGCAAGTCATTGACTTGTTTTTCATGATTTTCTTGCCTCACTCACATTTGTCTTCCCAATTTTTCCTCTACTTCTCTTACTTGATTTTCCAATTCCTTTTTGAGCTCTTCCATGGCCTGAGACCAATTCATATTTTTCTTGGAGGCTTTTGATGTAGGCTCTTTGATTTTGTTGACTTCTTCTGGATGTACGTTTTGATCTTCTTTGTCACCAAAAGAAGATTCTGAGTCTTTTTATGCTGCTTGCTCATTTTCCCAGCCTGTTATTTGACTTTGGAGCTTTTAGTCAGGGTATGACTGTTTTCAGAGTGGAGAGTGCTTTGGCCCAAGCTTCAGGGATTTTCTGCTGTTATTTTCAGAGATACCTCTATTATGATACTCCTCTCCTGGCCTGTTCTTTGGTCTGTAATTATAAGCACTCCTTTCTGCTGTGTAACTACCAGGAGGACTCCCTCTCCACAGTCACTGCAAGCTCTGTCACACCAGGGCTCCTTCACCCCAAAAACCACCAACCAGGTCCATGAACCAGATCTAAGGAGGGCAAAGCAAGAGAACCCTGCTTCTGTGCGAGCAAAGCACTCCCTGCACTCCCACTCTGATCCTCCACTTGATTCCTCCCACTGTATGGGCCTGGGTCTGTGGAAGCAGCTGCTACTGGAACTCTGGTAGCAGTTGCTGGAGCTTCCTACTGCTGCTCTACCACCTCCACTGTCACCAAGGCTGGGGCTGGACCATGTACTTCTCTCATCCAGATCCAGAACTTTTCCCACTAACCTGCTCAGTTGTCTTTGGTGTTTGTGGTTTGAAAAGTCTGGTAACTGCTACAGCTCAGTGATTCAGGGCCCTGAGCCCTGCTCTGCCTGATTCGCAGTCTGGTCTGTTGTGGCAGTGGCCCATGCTGAGCTGCACTCTGCTCCCAGCACAGTGGGATACACCCTTCCCAGCAACCATCCAGGCCATCTTGGGCTCGAAACTTGTTTCCCTCTGTTATTTTGTTGGTTCTATAGCTCTAGAATTTGTTTAGAGTCATTTTTACAGGTGTTTGGAGGGGTTTGGTGGAGAGCTTAAACAAGTCCCTGTTTTCAGGCAGCCATCTTGGCTCTGCCCCCACAAACTCACTTTTTTGATATCATGAAAATAGCCCTGGATTAGAGTCAGGGGAACTGGGTTTGAATCCTGACTTAATGATGAGACTTTTAGCAAGTCATTTACTCTTCTGGGCCTTAGTTTCCTCATCAGCAAAATAATGTATCTGAAAAAGGTGATTTCTGAGGTTGCTTCTAACTCTGTGATTCTGAAAGAACAGCTGTTCATTTTACATAGTACAAAGATTCCTAAAATAATTGTGACATAACTTTGTGATTCAGTGGAAACTTCACTAAAATGGAAGAAAGGCAAATTCTTTAGTAGTGGAATTCTAAGAATTGTGACAGGCTTGTAGGGTAAATAACAGTTTGGGGCAGATGGGGAATAATTAATTCTTGGTGTATCCCAAATCAAAGATTCATTTTTGCTTCTAACTAGCTGTTTAACCTTGGGTAAATTACCTTATTTTCTGGTGCTTCATTTTACAAGACTATAAAATGAATGCAGACCAAATGGTCTCTAAGACCTCTTTCAGTGCTTAAGTTCCTTTTTTTAATTTTTAATTTTTTAATTAAATTTAGGTAAATCAACTCCTATTTTGATGAATCCAGTTGTATGTGAGACGTAGCTCAGAAAACAAAACTCTGAGATTATATAGACTGAGGTCAGTGTGACGGGAGCCCCTCATAAATCTCTATTTAACTTTCGACTCTATTAAGAGTATCCTTTGAAAATATTAGCATTGGGTTTATGTCTAGATCTCTACAGAAAATGCAAAAATATACTTAGATCACACACAGGAAAACATTATTTGTATTATATGTATGATAGCATTATGTGTATGTCATATATACAAAACACACACATATATTTATATATAATATATACCCACACACATATATGGATGTGTGTATATATACATATATGTGTGTGTGTATATATGTTACAAAACAGGTTTCATTTTAACCATATACACACATACATATGTATATACATAAACGTACATATACAAAGACATAGACATATAGACATACATACATACCTCCATGCACACACACATAGTTACAAAACAGGTTTCATTTCAACCAAGAGAAGATGCAGAAAGACTAGGGACTCACAGAAACACTGAAACAATCAAAACATCGTTCTTTCCTCTTTAGGACTACTATCTTCCCACAGGGCCCTGTGGTTAGAAATCATCTGGAAGAAAAACCTAATTGAAGATTCCTGGTGAACAATCTCTCATCCTCTGGGCAGTACCACAGTACACTTGATGGCTACTTTGAATGTGGGACTTTCCTAGAAGGAAATTTTGCCCTTGAGATTAGTAGTCAATCCCCCTCCCATTGTTTTTGTTCTGTTTGTCCTTCATTCTTGAAGAGGACTATGACATCAGGGAAATGATGACATGATTTGTAGTTGACTTTGATTTGAATGAGGGAGGGCTGCTCAAGGTCACCAGCCTCATTTTCTCCTCCCAATGCACATGTACAATTCAAATAACTGGGCAGTGAAGAGAAAGGTCCAGGCTCCTCCTTCACATCATGATTGTCAGTTTTGGCATTTCTTCAATCCAGGAGCTCCCTTCTCTCTCTAGCATGCTGGGTCTAGAAACTCTTCCAAATCTATTACTATCTATAGCTGCTGCCATTTTTTTGGCCCACATGGTTCATTCCTTTTCTAGGGCAATAGCTTTGGAGCCAAGAGCTTCCACCATTGTCTTTCTATTTTTGTCACCTCAAGAATATAGATAGATTTTACTACCCACTCTCCATAACTGCCATCTTTTGGGCTAAAAGTTTCCCCAGATGACTGTGTACGTGAGTGAGTTTCATCAATGCTTCCTCAATCCTAAGTTTCCTCTCTCTATATATACTTTTTTTCAGTTCTGTTCTTTGTTCCTATTAAGTTCTCCTTCCATTTCTCTCCTCTCTGGTCCCTAGACTGCATTTTGTCATCCAAGTCTGAGCTATTGTTCATATCCACATAGGCTATGTGTCAACTGGATTTCTAAAAATACCATGTTTATTCTTATCTCAAAGGAGATGTTAGCAATCATCTCAAAAAGTGATGTCAATGGGACTGTCTGCAACATACATAGGAAGTTGTTTTTCTGATCAGAACAGGTGCTGCCATCATCTTGGTAGAGGTTCATATCGTCTTGAATCTTGAATATTGAAACTGCTTTTTGTTGGCTTTCTTGACTCAAGTCTCTTCCTATTCTAGTCAGTCCTCCACTCTGTTAAAAGTGATTTTCCTATATCACAAGTCTGATCATGTCACTTGGTATTCCATAAACTCCAATGATTCCTTTTCACTTCCAAGATCAAATATAAAATTCTTTCGTTTCTAAAGCCCTCTATAACCCACCCTCTTCTTCCCTTTCTAGTCTTCTTATCCCTTACTCAAATTCTATGTATTGTATAATCGAGTAACACTGGCCTCCTTGCTATTCTCCTAGCTCTATCTTCCCATATTTGCAATTCTCTCATGCTTCATCACCTCCTGCCATCCAAAGATATGTTGGAGTCAGTTTGTATCAACTCTGGAAAGGTGATTATTAAATTTTTATTGCATGGATTTTCATCTTGGAAATAGGTAACTGTTACAAATTAGGGCTTAATTTATTGTTTTGTTGATTATCTACACTTATTAAAATGATGAAAAACATACAATAAGGCAGGATAATTTTTAAAATATGATTTTTTTCAGAGAGCTGATTGTTAAACATTTACCAGTAAACTACTACTGATTTCTCTATCTTCAAATCTTAACTAAAAACCCAACTTCTACAAAAAGCCTTTCATGGTACCCTTAACACTCGTGTCTTCCATCTGAGATTATCTCCATTTTGTCTTATACAAATATTGTTGGTACATAATTATTTACATGTTATCTTCACCATTAGATTTGTGAGCTTTCTTTGTATCCCCTGCACATATCTCATTGCCTGGAACATAGGAGGTACTTAACAAATATTGTTTTTTTTTTTAATTAGAGTTTTTATTTTTAGTTTACAGTGCTCAGTTCTACATGCTCTTGAGTTTCAAATTTTCTTCCCTTCTCACCTCTCCCCGCCCCAAGATGGCACGTAGTCTGATACAGATTCTATACATACCTTTGCATTAAAATTATTTATACAATAGTCAAGTTGTAAAGAAGAATTATGACCAATGGAATGAATCATGAGACAGAAGAAACAAAACCAAAAAAGAAGAGAAAAAAAAGAGCAAATAGTTTGCCTCAGTCTGCGTTCAGACTCTATAGTTCTTCCTCTGGATGTCAACAGCTTTTTCCATCATGAGTCCTTTGGAGCCGTCTTTGAGCCTTGTATTGCTGAGAAGAGCCAAGTCCATCAAAGTTAGTCATCACAGAATCAATGTCTGTGGTTGAGTACAATGTTCTCCTGGTTCTGCTCCTCTCAGCATCATATCACGTAGGTCTTCCCAGGATATTATGTTATCTGTATCTTCCCCATTTATTATAGCACAATAGTATTCCATTACATTCATATACCACAACTTGTTCAGCCATTCCCCAATTGATGGGCATCCCCTTGATTTCCAATTCTTTGCTACCACAAAAAGAGCTGCTATAAACATTTTTGTACATCAGGTCCCTTTCCCACTTGTGTGATCTCTTTGGGATATAGCCCTAGGATTGGTATTGCTGGATCGAAGGGCATGCACACTTTTATAGTCCTTTGGGCATAGTTCCAAATTGCTCTCCAGAATGCCTGGATCTGTTCACAACTCCACCAACAATTTATTAATGTTCCAAATTTCCCACATCCTCTCCAGTATTTATCATTTTCCTGTTTTGCCATGTTAGCCAATCTGACAGGAGAGATATGGTACCTAAGAATTGTTTTGATTTGCATTTCTCTAATTAGTAGTGATTTCGAGCATTTTTTTATATGCCTATAGATATCTTTAATTTCTTCCTCTGAAAACTGCCTGTTCGTATCCTTTGACCATTTCTCAATTGGGAAATGACTTATAGTCCTATATATTTGGCTCAGTTTCCTGTATATTTTAGAGATGAGGTCTTTATCAGAGACATTGAGTGTAAAGATTTTCTCCCAATTTTTTGCTTCCCTCCTAATCTTTGTTGCATTGGCTTTGTTTATACAAAAACTTTTCAATTTTACATAATCAAAATTATCCATTTTACATTTTATAATACTCTCTATCTCTTGTTGGGACAGGAGTTCTTCTCTTTCCCATAAATCTGATAAATAAACTATTCCATGCTCTCCTACATTGCTTACTTAGAGTATCAGCCTTTGTTTCTAAACCACGAACCCATTTTGATGTTATTTTGGTATATGGTGTAAGATATTGGTCTATGTGCAGTTTCTGTTTATTATTTCAAGTAGTTTTTTTTTACTTGATTCTCTAGGATTCTCTAAGTAAATCATCATATCATCTGCAAAAAGTGATAACTTAATTTCTTCTTTGTGTATTCTAATTCCTTCAATTTCTTTTTCTTCTCTTGATGCTAAAGTTAACATTTCTAGTACCAAATTGAATAATAGTGGTGATAATGGACATCCTTGTTTCACCTCTGATCTTATTGGGAATGCATCTAGCTTATCCCCATTACATATAATGCTTGTTGATGGTTTTAGGTAGATACTATTTATAATTTTAAGGAACACTCCATTTATTCCTATGCTTCCTAGTGTTTTTAAGAAGAATAGTGGTTGTATTTTGTCAAAAGCTTTTTCTGCATCTATTGAGATAATCATATGGTTTCTGCTAGTTTTGTTATTGATATGATCAATTATTCTGATAGTTTTCCTAATATTGAACCAGCCTTGCATTCTTGGAATAAATCCTACCTGGTTGTAGTTTATCATTCTTGTGATAAGTTGCTGCAATCTTTTTGCTAATGTTTTATTCAAAATTTTTGCATCAATATTCATTAGGGAAATTGGCTTGTAATTTTCTTTCTCTGTTTAGACTCTGCCTGGTTTGGGTATTAGTACCATATTTGTGTCATCAAAAGAATTTGGTAGGACTCCACCTTTTTTTCCCAAATAGTCTATAAAGTATCGGAATTAATTGTTCTTTAAATGTTTGATGGAATTCACATGTAAAAGCATCTGGCCTGGAGATTTTTTCCTAGGGAGTTCATTGATGGCTTGCCCAATTTCTTTTTCTGAGATGGGGTTATTAAGGTATTTTTCTTCCTCTTCTGTTGCCTGTGCAATTTGCATTTTTGTAAATATTCACCCATTTTCCTAAGGTTGTCAAATTTATGGGCATACAATTGGGCAAAATAAATCCTAATTATTATTTTAATTTCCTCATCATTGGAGGTGAATTCACTCTTTCCATTTTTGATACTGGTAATTTGGTTTTCTTCATTCTTTTTTTAAATCAAATTGATGGTTTTATCAATTCAATTCTTTTTTTCATAAAACCACCTCTTCGTTTTATTTATTAGTTCAATAGTTTTCTTGATTTCAATTTTATTAATCTCTCCTTTGATTTTCAGTATTGCCAATTTAGTATTTAATTGAGGATTTTCAATTTGTTCTTGTTCTAGTTTTTTTTTTCAGTTGCATGCCATTTCATTGATTTCCTTTTTATCTCTTTTATTCATGTAAGCGTTTAGAGACATAAAACTTCCCCAAAGAACTGCTTTTGCTGCATCTCATATGTTTTGGTTTGTTGTCTCATTATTGTAATTCTCTTGAATGAAGTTATTAATTGTTTATAAGATTTCTTCTATGGTCCACTCATTCTTTAGGATTAGATTATTTAATTTCCAATTAATTTTTAGCTTATCTTTCCATGGTCCTTTATTACAAATTTTTGTGTATGTGTGTCGTGATCTGAGAAGGATGCATTGAATATTTCTGGCTTTCTGCACTGGAATATGAGGTTTTTATGCCCTACTACATGGTCATTTTTTGAGTATGTGCCATGTACCACTGAGAAAAAAAAGTATATTCCTTTTTATCTCCATCCGTTTTCTCCAGAGGTCTAACATATCTGCCTTTTCTAAAATTCTATTCACCTCCTTAACTTCTTTCTTGTTTATTTTGAGGTTAGATTTATCAAGTTCAGAGAGGGGGAGGTTGAAGTCCCCCACTAGTATGGTTTTGCCCTCTATTTCTACCTGTAACTCCCTATACTTCTCTCTAAGAATTTGCATGGTATACCCTTGTTACATATGTGTTAAATAATGATATTGCTTCATTGTTTATGATGCATTTTAGCAGGATATAGCGTCCTTCCTTAATTCTTTTAATTAGATCTATCTTTCCTTTTGCTTTGTCTAAGATTAGGATTGCTACTCCTGCTTTTTTTTTTGCTTTACCTGAAGCACAATATATTCTACTCTAGCTTTTTACTTTTACCCTGTGTGTATCCGCCTTTTTCAAATCCTACAATATATTGTAGGATTATGGTTTTTAATCCGTTCTACTATGCACCTCCATTTTATGGGAGAGTTCATCCTATTCACATTCAAAGTTATGATGACAAGCTCTATCTTTTTCTTCATCCTATTTCCCCCATTTGTGATTTTATTTCTCCCTTCTCTTATCTACTCCTGAAAAGTTTTGCTTTTGACCACCAACTTCCTCAGTTTACCCTCCTTCTTGATTTCCCTCCCTTATCTTACCATTTTCCTCTTGCTACTTCTTCCCTCCCTTTTGACCACTACTCTTTTCTTTTCCCTTTCCCCTCCTACTGCCTGTAGGACAAGTTTGATTTCTATACTTATCAGAGTATGTTATTCTCTTCTCGAATGAAATCCAATGAGAGTAAAGCTCATATATTACTCTTCTCTCTCCCTTCTTTCTCTCTACAATAGTATGTTTTTATGCCTCTTCATATGGTGTAATTTACCCTTTTTTACTAGCTCTTACCTCTTCTCTCTGAAACCTCTTTTACATCTCTTAATTATGTTTTTATCATTATATCAATTATTTTGTACTGGCAGCCACAGTCTATGTGTATCCCTTTCAATTGTCACAATAACTCTACCATTCTCAAGATTAACACACACATACATATATATGTACATATATATATATATATAACATGCATAAAACAATATAATCCTATATAAGGATGTAAACAATTTGTCCTTATTGATTAACAAGATTTGTGGGTTTTATTTCCCCCCACCCCTGTTTAGCTGTTTATGTCTCTCTTGAGTTTTGTATTTGAATATCAAATTTTCCATTGAGTTTTAGTCTTTTCATCAGGAATGTCTGGAATTCCCTTATTTCATTGAATATCCATCTCCTTGCCTGAAAACTTATGCTCAATTTTGCTGGGTAGTTTTCTCCTTGGTTGTAGTTCAAGCTCCTTTGCCCTTAGGAATATCATATTCCAATTTCTCCTGTCATTTAATGCAGAAGCTGAAAGATCCTGCATGATCCTGACTGTAGTTCCACAATATATGAGTTGTTTCTTTTTGGCTGCTTGCAGTATTTTCTCCTTGGCTTGATAATTCTGAAATTTGGCTATAATATTTCTTGGAGTTTTCAATTTGGGATCTCTTTCAGGGGGTGATTGGTGGATTCTTTTGATGAGTATTTTCCCCTCTGGTTCTAGGAACTCGGGGCAGTTACCTTTGCTAATTTATTGGAAGATACTGTCCAGGCTGTGTTTTTTGTTTTTTTTTTTCATCATGGCTTTCTGGTAGACCAATAATTCTTAAGTTTCTCTCCTGGATTTATTTTCCAGGTCAGTTGTTTTTCCAATCAGATATTTTATGTTTTCTTCTATTTTTTTCATTCTTTACATTTTTTGACGACTTCTTGATGCCTCATAGAGTCATTGGCTTCCACTTGCTCAATTCTAATTTTTAATGAATTGATGTCTTCATTTTGCTTTTGAGTCTTCTTTTCCAATTGGTTGACTTTAACTTTCAGGGTGTCATTTTCTCTATTTAGATTCTGAATCTTCTTAGCCATTTCACCAATTTTACTTTTTTTTTATTTTAATTTATTTTTAACATGTTTGGTTTTCAGCATTGATTTTCACAGGCGTTTGAATTACACATTTTCTCCCCATTTCCTCCCCCCCCACTCCAAGATGGCATACACTCTGGTTGCCCTGTTCCCCAGTCTGCCCTCCCCTCCATCACCCTTTCCCTTCCCATCCCCATTTACCTTGCTTTCTTGTAGGGCAAGATAAATCTCTATGCCCCATTGCCTGTGCATCTTATTTTCTACTTGCATGAAAAAAAAAAACTTTTTTACTTTTGAACATCTATTTTTTTTAAAACCTTGAGTTACAAATTCTCTCCCCTCTTCC
>JAQQSZ010007522.1:0-13285 GCA_028646595.1 Phalanger gymnotis | reverse complement strand
ATTTTTCTTGGAGGCTTTTGTTGTAGGCTCTTTGACTTTGTTGAGTTCTTCTGGCTGTATGTTTTGGTCTTCTTTGTCCCCAAAGAAGGATTCCAGAGTCTGAGACTGAATCTGGGTGTGTTTTCGCCACCTGGCCATGTTCCCAGCTGACTCACTTGACCCTTGAGTTTTTCAGCAGGGTATGACTGCTTGTAGACTAAAGAGTTCTATGTTCCAAGCCTGGGGGGATGTGGCAGCTCTGCCTCACCAGCACTCCTCCTTCCCCAAGAACCCCCAACCCAAACTGGACTTAGATCTTCAGCAGGCTCTTCAGTCCTGCTCTGATCAGCCTCTTGATTCCTCCCACCAGGTGGGCCTGGGGCCAGAAGCAACTGCAGCTGTAGTTCTAAAGCTGCCCCACCTCTGCTGCCCCGGGTGGTGGCTGAACCAGGAACTCTATCCCCCCTGTCCCCAGCAGCTTTTCCCACTAACCGTCTCTTTTGTCTTTGGTGTTTGTGGGTTGAGAAGTCTGGTAACTGCTGCAGCTCACTGATTCAGGGCGCTAGGGCACTCTTCGCCTGGCTTCTGGTCTGGTCGTTCCACGCTGCCCATGCTGGGCTCTGTTCTGCTCCACTCAGCTCTGCTCCCCTCCGCTCCCAGCTCCGCACAGGACAGACTTTACCCAGAGACCATCCAGGCTGTCCTCGGCTAGAGCCCTGCTTCCCTATGCTATTTTGTGGGTTCTGCAGTTCTAGAATTGCTTCAGAGCCATTTTTTATAGGTTTTTGGAGGGACTTGGCAGGGAGCTCACACTAGTCCCTGCTTTCCAGCTGCCATCTTGGCTCCGCCCCCCAGGTAAATTTTTTAATAGCTAACTAGCATAGCTAGCTTTAGCATCACATGACAACCACCCTTCTATCTCTTCTGCCTCAGCCATCTAGTTAGGAAAGTCATTCAGCTCTGGCCTATAAGTTAAAATTGTAACTTCTATTTCACTTTTCCTGGAGATTTTATATTCTGAATCGTAGCTCATCTTGGCTTCTATTTTTCTAATAGAACTTGTATTTGGGTCAATATGTTTTATTTCTCTTCTTATTTATAAGAGAGGGAGAGGTAGAGGTGGGGGGGGGGAGAGAGAGAGAGAGAGAGAGAGAGTGTATCTATATCTGTCTCCATGTGTGGATGTATATACACACACACATACATATATACACACATACGTGTATATATCAATGTGTATATATGTATGTATTTTAATAGTACTGACAATAACGATTAGCATTTATATAGTGCCATATATGCCAGACACTGCTAAACACTTTATAAATATCTCATTTGATCCTTAAAACGACTCTGGAATGTGGGTGCAATTATTATTTTCATTTTGCAGATGAGGAAACCGAGGCAGTCAGAGACTTGCCTGTGATCACCCAGCTATTTAGTATCCAAGGCTGCATTTGAAATTAAGTCTTCCTGATTCCATGCCTAGTGCTCTGTTCACTATACCACCTAGCTGACTATTAAAATGTAACAAAGATAATTAAAATACATTGTCTGTTTTTTCAAACAATTAAAACCTTCTGTTTTGATCTCCCTCCCTTTCCCCATCCTGTATTCTCACAGTATTATTAAGCTGTTCTTCCATAATAGTAGCTCTTAATTTGAAGCAAGGACCATGAATCTCTCCTAAGTAGGGAACAAAGATTGATTAGTATTATCGTTCCCACTTAATCTTGTCTGTAAGTTTAAACTGTTTCTCCTGTATCTCTTACTCTCCACTCTGACTTTATCCTGGCCCTCCACTTAAAAAAAAAAGCCAAATTGTGTGTAATGCTAAGTTTTCAAAGCACCTTACATATATAATCTCATTTTATCTTCACAAGAAACATGTGAGGGAGGTACTAGTATCTCTATTTTACAGATTTTTATACTGAGGCTGCAGGAGGTTAAGTCACTGTCCAAGGCCACATAGGTTAGTAAAGGTGCAGGATTCAAACTCAGGCCTTCTTGACTGCAAATCTAGCAGTCTGTCCCCTCTACCTCTTAGTTCCCTTATCCCTAGTATCTTCCCCATCTGAAACAGACATTATCAGCAAATCAAAGCCTAAAGAAAGACTTCTATAAGGCTCCATATTGCCATCCCTAGCATGTGACTCCCACACTTCTGAATCTCAGAAAATGTGGGGTCTTAGTCTGATCCTGGTACTGACTGACTCTTGACTCAGGCCTGCTGCCTCGCCTCTCTGGGCCTCTGTTGCTTAAATGTAAAATAAAAGTTTCGAACTAAACTCCAAAGCCTTTTCTGGCTCTCACATTCTATGCAGCTATCATTGCAATGTAAAAGATTCTTATGCTTTTCTCTTTCTCCTTTCCCAAAGTGTGGAGCTTGGGAGTGGAGTATAAGGAAGGAGTAATTTATGTTTTATTTCAATTTGTTTTTTTTACAGAAGTTTTGATGGAAATCTAAGGACCATGTCTTTTTTTTTCTTTTAATCCCCACAGAATCTACCACAGTTCTAGGAACATAGTAATTTATCAATAAATGGTACGGTTTAAAAACAATAGCTAATAAGCAATGCACATATATCTTAGAAAAATGGGCAAAAACATTCCTCAAGCCTGAAAATGTATATATTTTAAAATTTCAAAGAGCACTTGCAAAGTTGTTCAATTTCTTAATTTCTTTAAGGAATCTCGTAGACTGTATCAGTTTCATTATGTGAATTGGCCAGACCATGATGTTCCTTCATCATTTGATTCTATTCTGGACATGATCAGCCTTATGAGGGAATACCAAGAACATGAAGATGTGCCTATTTGTATACACTGCAGGTACAAAATAGTTTTCAAATATATTGTTAGATTTTTTTCTACTTAAAAGTTTAAATAAAGTTGTGGTTATTTCTGACATCTGTACATGGTAAACTTAATTTTTTATTAGTTTAGAGTCACTATGTTTTAGGCATAATAATTATTGCTTGTATTAACTCACATTTTTTGTGATGTTCTTCACAGAAATGTTCATTGCATTGAAGGATTTTTCTTCTAAGAAGTTATGTAAATCCATAGTTTGAAATGTGGCATCAGTTTTATGAAGTGCAAATGTTATGTTAATCATATTAAATATAAATGTTAAATATAAATAAATTTACGGTGGATCAAATCAAGTTTGGGAGGGAAGGCACTGATAGTTGTAGAGAATCAGGAAAGAATAAGTAGAAAATGGTGCTTGGACTCCATCTTAAAGAAAGACTGTGAGGGACTCTGGGTTGGAAGTAAGATAAAGAAGGGCAGCCCATGGCACTTGTTGGTATACAGGGAATGTTAAAATATCTATTTGAATGCTCTCAGGGTATCAAATACAGACCCTTAATTAGAAGATTTATGAAAGAATAGTGGAGAATTATATATAGTCACTTTCATTAGTGGAAGGCATACCTATATCACTGAGACCAACTGGCCTACTGAAGTACAAGTATGAATTTGCATTCTTAATAAAATAAAAATGCCATTACTAGATTAAAGTATGTTTATTAAGAACACTGTGTTTTAATTGAAAAGTAGATGTCCTTAAAATAATTTAACAAAGTTTTAGTTCGCTGTGTGAAAATACCCATCATATTGCTGTTTTTATTATTTTTATAACATATATCAAATAGTATTTTTAAAAATTATATATCCATAGTGCAGGTTGTGGAAGAACAGGAGCCATTTGTGCCATTGATTATACATGGAATTTGCTAAAAGCTGGGGTAAGGATAATTTTAATCAGTATTATGACATTTTTTCATTGCTTTTCTTATCAGTGAATTGGAGAGAGAATAACTTTGAAACCTTATGGTGGTTATAGGAAACAGTTTAAATGTGTTGGTACACACGCGCGCTCTCACACGGGACTACCATCTGGATATATAAACAGTTGTGAATGATGTGATATAATCACTTAGGGTGTGAGGTTTGAAGGGTGATGAAGATGCCACTTCTTTGCCTTTGGTTTTAAATAGCTCTTAAAATATTTCTGAGGATATTAGATCACCTTTTATTTTAGGTTTTAGCCTAAAAAGTTTTTTTATTACTTAAACTAATGTGGTTCTCAAATTTTTAATTTCATGCTCACATAAAAAAGCTTGGTTACAGGCCCAACTTTTTTTTTTTAATTTTCAAAAATTAAACAAAATATGAAGAGTTCTGTTGGGCTTAGTGTGCCTTACTGTTTGCCTTGAATCATTTGTCACTGACAAAGCACATTTTAATTCTGCCTCCCATAACCTTGTAGCTTTTTAAAAAAATTGCTTGATATATGAGTATAAGGGAAAAAAAAAAACCAAAAAAGCAAATAGAATTCAGAGTTGGGCTTACAATTTTTTTTAAACATTAGCACTCTTTTCAATGAGTTGAGAAACTTCCTTGAGCCAAATATAAAGGAAGAAAGGGAAAACTCCATTCTTTCTGCCACTCATGTGACCTGTTTTGCCTATTTCTATCCCCTTAACTCAATGGAGCGAAAAACAAAGGGAGATAGGAAAAGGAAAGAAGAGTAAGCCTTTTCCCTTCACTATTGTCATACTAGCAGCAGCCCTACCTAACCTGTAGCCTCTACTTTCTTTCTTCACCCCTTTCCTCAGTCTGCTTTCCTCTTGTCTCCTTCACATTTAGTTAACTTAGAAACCTGGCTGCATTCTTAGGCAAATCAAAATAAAACAAGTTTATTTCAAAAAATAGTTGCCAAATTAAGGTCTTATGGTTAGTCATTCAGCAAAGAGATATTTCTTGACTCTCTTATGTGTAAAGCATGTAATAAGTTACTCTAGGGAATAAAAAGAAACATAGGACATAGTCTTTTTCTTTTAGAGATTATAATTTAATTTGTAAAAGTTAATATGGCTTGTGATCATTCAGCATGTTATATGTGATAAATTTGAGGTGTGTAAGTTAGCTCATTTCTACATCTATAGCTGTGTGCAGTGAGTTTTTATTCACAAGGAAACCAAAAATATGCCCAATTATGCCCAATATATGATAAGAAATTTGAGAAATATTTTTAACAGATTCTTGGAGGGGGGAAGGCAGTTAAAATTCTTTTGACTAATAAAATTTAGATTAAACAAAACCACTTCTTTTCCTTTGTGTTCTATTAAGTTAGAGTTTTAACAGTATGTTAACTTATCTTTAATATTAAAGAAAAATTTTTTTTCTGATGTATAAAGTAGCGTTTTTCCCATAGTTGATTCTTGATGTGATCATGATACAACACTTGCAAAAAAAAATTACTTTGATTTGATTTGATTGATTACTTTGATTACTTTGAGGGTATGCAATTTTATGTGTCCCTTCTTTTCCGTGCCATAGAAGTGAGAAGCTAGGAAGTGAAAGATACCACCCATAGTGGTACCAGCATGGAATTTTCCTTACCGTATTCCCCTTCATCTTTCCTTTTGCCACAGTTAAAAGTAAGAAACAAATAGAGATAGGGCAGGAAGCAGAGCAGCAAGAGGAGAATTTTAGAGATTACTTGGCATAGTTACTATAGGAGGTAAGGCAGGGAAACTATCATTGCTTAAGAGGAATGAATGGCCAAGAGGAGGTGAGAGACATGAGTAAATCAGGTATAAGACACAAATTTTTATAGTTAGGTTGTATTTTCTACACAATTATTTCTCAAATTTCATGCAATAAATTGTTTATTTTAGAAAATACCTGAGGAGTTTAATGTATTCAATTTAATACAAGAAATGAGAACACAAAGGCATTCTGCTGTACAAACAAAGGTATATTTTTGTTCCTTTTGCAACTGTATTATTACATCAGTATGGATTCCTTGGCTGTTTAAAAATACTGTGTTTTGTTTATTCCTTTATTGGTTTACGATAGGAACAATATGAACTTGTTCATCGAGCTATAGCCCAGTTGTTCGAAAAGCAACTTCAAAAATATGAAAAATACACAGACTGGAAAATTTCGGATGTTGTGGTAAGTTATTGGGACTTGAAATTTTCAGGAAATTTGTTTCCTACTAGGATATTTCAGATATGTCAGCTTTCAATTGTCCATTTAAGTATGAACTTTTTCTAAGAATTCTCTTATTCATGGCAATATTGCATTCACATGGTGGCAGATGCTTAATGCTTTTTGGCTATGTCTCTTCTATGGTATTCAGAGAATGAAAATTAAATTAAATTTTTTGCTAATCATGATAATGCCAAATATAGTTTTTTAATTACTAGTAGCATTCCTGCCTTGCTAAAGATTCTGACTTATCATTTCTGAATTTTTATCTTATTTTTCCTGTTCTTTGCATGTTCATTTGCATTCATTTCCCTTCTGCTTCCTGATAAGAAATTTGATTCATCTGTTTAGTCATTTTGAACCATCAACCTATATTGAAACATCTTGAAGAAATAAGATGTTTGTATTTTAACTCCTCAATTAACATATTTGGCCAGAAGAGATATTGGTTCCAAATCAGAAAAAAAAAATTAAAATAAATATCTGGTAGGTTGCTAGTACAGTTTATTCCTATACATAAATGACCTTTTATAGGTTTAAATTGAAATTCCGAATAACAGGAATGCCATTTTCTTACTTTGTTCTTTTCCTTCTCCTTTGGAATCCCTTCTTTCTCTCTCCTCACTTCTTCGCTATATCTCATTGCTTCTGTTCAGTGATAGGATTATTTGTTGAAAGTAGGAAATATATGCCTAGGAGCCAGCACCAAATATTTGTCATCTGTCATCTGATGATCCAGCCAGTCCAAATAATACTAATTTTGAAAAAGAAAATGAAGAGCAAAATTAAGAGGGCCTCTTCTTTTTTTCTTAGTGATTTACCAGTTACCAAGAGGTAACCTTCTCTAAGATCATTGAGCTAATCATAATAGAATCAGGATTTTAAAAACCTGAGCTGCCCAACTATTAAGTGGGTTGGTATCTTATACCACAACAATCAGTGTTTTTCAGAAACTGAAAAAGGAAAACTTTAGGAAGGAAGTGGAACACTTGTGGGTAATTCCTTTCAAACAGGTACTGATCCTGTGACAAACCCTAAGAATGTATTTTCAGAATAAATTCCTATTTATAAGTTACCTGTTACTTTCTCTCATAAAGTAGTATAGAAAAACATACAAATTTCTGGTCATTTGGATTTCAAATAAACAGGAATTGGGCTTTTTAATGTTTGCTGATAATATTTGTTGATTTTGCTTTCCCTTTTTTTTCTTTTTAAAAATATTTCTTTTAAAAAATAATGTATTTTAAACATTTCCTATTCCCACCTTCTTCCCCACCCACTGAGAAAGCAAGCAATATGATATCAATCATACATGTGAAATCATGCAAAACAAATTTTATTTGTTTCATGGGATTGCTCTCAAGGAGAAGGAGAGGATGGGTATTGGGAGAAATTCTGGCAATATTAAAAAAATCACTAATTTGTTTTAAAAAAAAAAAAAGGGAAGAGACACAGATGCCAGACCTGTGATTTCATTGGTATAGGGAACTCTGCAGAGAATAGCTATCTTTAATGAATCAGCACACCAGCACCTTCCCTAGAGCACTGGGAGACTAGGGGATTTGAATCAAGTCTCCTAGCTCCAAGGCCCCTAGGTCACATTCCCTTTACTCTCCCCTTCCCTGTCACCCTGGACCTAAATTTATATTGCAAATGCGTAGTTGAAAAGATTGAAGTTAAAGGCCACAAACTGAAATTAGAGATCTATTTAACTGCCCTATATAACAGAGAAGACAACAGCTCACAATTTAAAGTTAGAAGACCTGAAAAAACTCGAACTAGAATTGAGAGTTCCTGTATTCACTGAACCATCCAGGTTTCAGCTATCAAATATTTGCATACCCTGCTGGGCAACCAAGGGCATTATCATTTGATAGTACAAGCTCATTTGTAGACTATTATAGAGGAAGACAAGAGATGATTATTAGCAGTGTTGTTTCATGAAACAAGAATTAATAATGAATTGGAAAGAACCTGTGGCAATCTTGATGTTAGGGCAGACTAAGCCAAGTTATCCACAAAGCAAACAGGAAGTGAAATGAAATAGATCTACTTTCCTTGTTATAACAATCTCTTCTCACAGTTGATGATAACACAAGTTGTTTTGGAAAATGATCTTCAAGATATTTCAAAGAAAGAAAGATCCCTAAAATGTACGTGTAGTATGAATACTAAAAATGCCTTAGCAGGTGAAAAAATACTGATAACTAATTACTAATTCATATGTATACTTTTCCATTTCTTTGTAATTGTAATCTTTTAATGAGCATTATGATAGTTGGATGATTTATATCACCTAATCATTGAGGTTATCCTTGATGAAAATATGGAAAAGTAGACTTTCACGGATTGAAGATGACATTTTCACAATCACAGAGGTATTTAAAAGTGATTGATGTAGGCAAGATCCAGCCAAATGTAATAAAATGAAATATAGTTACGATATGGTTTTTAAATTAAACTAAACAAATATAAGGTGGAGGAGGCATGACCAGAAAACAATTCCATTTGAAAGGGATCCGTGTATTTTAGTCGACTGAAAATTCATTGTGAGTCAGTGGTATGACATCACAAGGAAAGTTAATAGAGTCTTGGGCTGCATTGAAATAAGGAGGCATATAATAGTCATACATAGCCCTTGTCAGACCATATATATAATATTGCATTCAGCAGTAGATACCACATTTTTGAAAAGTACATTGATAAGCTGAGCACTGTACAAAGGAATGAAGCAAGGATGATAAGGAGTTAAGTTTATTCCATGTTGAGATCTTTTGAAGAAACAAGTGATAATTGTCTTTAAGCATTTTTCAGGTCTGCCACATGGATAACAGATAAAAGGAGGGAAAAAATGTAAATCTTTTTATAACTGTTCACCATCAAGAACAGTGAAGCCACAACATTTGGACCCAGTATCTGTTTTCAGAGTCCTTGATGGGCTTCTTGATAAAGTGGTGACAGTATTGGGGGGAAAAAAGATGAAAAAAGCGCATGGTTTAGATCAGTTATATACTGCTGTGGTCCATACTGGATGTGAAAAAATTTTGTTGAAAAACACTTTGTTCAGGAATTAATTTTAAAGGTATTTGGTAGAGAGGAAGACAATACAGCTGTAGAAAAATCTCAGGTGCTATTAACAAGAAAAGGGCAACCCAAAGAACCTTAATAATCATTGACCAAGAATCCTGTTTTCTAATCTTTGTAATATTTTAAGGAGAAATTATACATACATCAATAGCATACATTTTAATATTGAAGAGGACAGTTCTTTACAAGCAATATTCCATGATAGACCACGTCTTTACCATCACATATTTGACTGAAATAGAGGACATGAAATCCTACTGTGGTGATTGTTGAATTGATCGAACAAAATGGAGCCTTGAGTGTCTCAACAGGTATCTCTCCCTTGTGTACTGAAAATTACACAAGACTTAAAGATTACAGGACCAGCAAATTACAGAGAAATTGCCTTCCTTAAATTGCAGTAAACCAAAACATTAGAAAAAGTTATTATGTTCTGGATAAAGAACAAATACAATTGAATCCTGAAGACAAAATATTCTAAAATCCTCAATAATTAATGTTGGAAACCTTTTTTAAAACATAAAGCTTCCTCTTGGTGTCCTCATCTTTAATATACTGATGAATACAAACAAGCTTACCAGTTTTTGACTCAGGGTCCAGCTTGGAAATTTGCTCTCCTCTCACTCCCAGTCACTAAATCTACAACACCCCCCTCTATCCAGTGGACATCTCAGGAAGCAGTACACATTAGCTACTAGCCACAAATGACCGGAAAGACACTGCCGAAGGAAGTAGATTGGACAGAAAATGCTGGCAGATTGAGAAACTTGGACTATGCTCAGAGCCAAAGACTAGGAAGAGAAAGAGCAGGGCTTGAGGGAAAGGGAGATGGAAGCCCACTTGAGTTGTCTTCTCCCCTTAAAGGAAAGGGACCTAGCAGGCATACTGCCGGCAATGTGATCAGTTCGAGAGTTCTGTGCTACTATAGGCATCTAGCTCTGCCCTTTGAGTTGGTGATTCCCACGCATTTACTATTAACTAACAGTCACTCATTAAAAGTAAAAAGACAAGGTCGTGTTAGCAATCCATCTCCAATTCCCCCCCCCCCCCCAGTGGTGTTGGGGACACTCCCTTTCTGTCTCCTTCACCATTTGGAGCAAATTCATTGTTAATTTTGCTTTTATCAACTTGATAGAAACGTGTTTTTGGAATGGAGAGGAGATAATTTATATAGTAGTTGTACTTGGAAATATTCATTAATTTTGTTTCTTTAAATTGCTCACCCCTACCTCCCCACACCAACAAATCATGTACTCTGTTTTGGAAAAATTTGGAAATAATGTCTGTAGTGGTGGTGAGCTCTGGAGAAAGTGTGCAAGAACTTCTTTTTCAAGGGTTGTCTTTGTTGTTGAATTTCTTAATTCGGTGACTCACAGTATTAATACTAAAAGGGACATTGGAGAACAATTGCCTTGTTTGATCATTTAAGATTTACTTGAACTTAAGTAATTCGTGTATGTTTTGGTGCTGGAGTTTAGTTATTTAGCATTCTAAATGTAATTGGGCTTCAGGATCTTTACCTAAGACCAGTTCTTTTATCTGTAATGATCGACTTGTTTTGTGTGGTATATATGCAGAAGCTTAGTAAGAGTGAGACTAAATTAGAGAATAATTTTGTTTTGTTTTGTTCTTTCCTTTTGGCAGGATGAAATTAGCACAGAAAAGATTGTCAGCTCTCTGAACCTTGAAAAACCAGATTCTCCCCCTCCGAAACCTCCACGTACCCGCAGGTACCGTGTACTGCTTTTTTCCCTTTTGGGCTGGAAGAATTATTTTTTTTGGTAGTATTTATAGTTTCATCATTTACAGAGTCATGGATTTTAATAAAAAAGTTGTTACATATTTTAACCATAAAATCAAAATGCTTTTTTATGATTCTTGTTAGCCTATAGCCTCTGTTGTCTTAATTTTAAGCTTGGGTTATTGAATAAATCTTCTGTTTTATAACACCATTTTCTCTCTGTTTTAAATAGAGAAATACTTCTATTTCAAAGAAAATCATTTGCACAAAGTTATTTACCGGTATTTTAAAAATTCTTTTTGGGGGAAAGATAGGGGTGATATAACTAGAGAACTGGCATTTTAAAATTATTTTCAAGAAGTTTAAAATGAAACTGCAAGAACTAGTCTTAGAATTGATTTTCTTCTTTAATAGGGTCAATATACTGCTAAATCTGGAGAATATCTTTGATGTAATTGTACCTAGATGTCAGCAAAGCATTTAACAGAACTTTTCCTGTCCTTATAAACAAAATTGTAGATGTGTGCTTTATGATGTAGTTGAGTTAAGTAAATTTGGAATTGGTTTAATGGATGGAATTACTGTAGTCATTAACGGATCAATGTCATTTTGGGGAGATATCCTAAGTGCACCAGCCCAGTGTTCTGTCTTTGACCCTGCGCTGTTGTTCATTTTTATTGGTGAATTTGTCAATGGCATTCTTATCAAATAGATCATAATTAGATAAACTGGGAGATGCAGCTGGTATGTTGAAGATATCAGTGGTATACAGCAGCAGTTATCTTCCACTTCTCACTTTCCCTCATTGTGCATATCCAACTGATGGCCAAAATTTGCTGTTACTACTACTACTACTCTTTTTGCTAATGTTCGCCATGAGCATTGACATATGAGCGGATCAGTCTCCTATGAAACAATGTTTTTTGCCTTTGGACTCAAAATAAGACCCAATTCTGCCAATTCCTTTATTGCATCTCTCAAGTAGGAGCAACCATTTCATATAACTGCAGCTTCTTTTTTGCCTTTCATTTTACATATAGAAAGAAATGCCAAAATTGCTCTGTAATGTGCTCATTTATTGATTACTGGTCAGGAAATCTAACATCAATATACAAGTGTTAACTATTATGTGCCAGGCATTGTTCTAAGCACTGAGATTACAAATAGAAAAAGTGTAAATGTCCCTGTTGGCAAGAAATTTACATTCTAATGAAAGAGATGTAAGTACATATAAAAATAGATACAGCATAAATATAAAGTGAACAAATACAGCGTGAAGTGAATAAATGCAAATATGTACAAAGTAGTTAAATACAAGGCAGTTTTGTGATCAAGAAAGTCTGTATACAGATGCTTGTATGTAAGCCGTAAAAGAAGAGCAGAATTCTGTCAGGAAGAAATAAGGAAGAATTGCCTTCTAATCCTGTGGGACAGCCAATAGAAAGGCATGGAGACATAACTGGAATGAGCAAGAGTGAAGGCCAGTTTTTCTGGGTTAGAGAACTTGGGGGGAGTGTAATGTACATTGAGACTGCAAAGGCAAGTTGGAGCAGGGCAAAATCAAGTTTAAGACTATGTAAAAACATACAAATATACGTAGAGATGTTTATTTTGTTTTAGACACAATAGGAAGCCACAGGAATTGATTGAGTAGTGGAGGGAGTCACATGATGAGTTCTCTGCTTAAAGAAAATGCTGTAAGTAGTAATATATAGACGGGTTGGAGTGCTGAGACACTTGAAGTAGGGAGACAAATTAAGAGGCTATTTAAATAATTCTAGGCAATAGAGAATGAGGAAATAGATTAAAATGGTAGCTGTAAATGGAGAGAAAGGATCTCAGATGCACAAGATGCTATGTAGCAGGTTTTGGCAACTGATTTGGATATGCATTCAAAGGAGAAAAGAGTTGAGGATATGGGACTGGAAAGGTGTTAGTGCCTTCTCTACAGAAATAGGGAAATTTGGGAGATAGAAAGGTTTGAGCGAAAGTTAATGAATTCAGTTTTAGACATGTTGAGTTTAAGAAGTCTTCAGGACATCCAGTTTGAAATGTCCAGTAGGCAGTTGGCGATGTGGTCCTGACAGAAAGGCGATGGACTCAAGATGCAGGAGGAGTCATATGTATTTTGGACTAGGCCAGGCTGGGAATTTGTTTTGCTTAATTTTACATAATCATTACAACGATTTTGGTCTCCCTTTTTTTAGATGAGGAGGGAGAGAAAATATTTTAATTTTCAAAATTAATTTTCAAAAATTGGTGGTATAGGGGGTGGAGCCAAGATGGCGGCTGGGAAGCAGTGACTGGCGTGAGCTCCCCACCAAGTCCCTCCAAAAACCTATAAAACAATGGCTCTGAACCAATTCTAGAGCTGCAGAACCCACAAAGTGGCAGAGGGAAGCAGGGCCCTAGCCTAGGACAGCCTGGATGGTCTCTGGGTAAGGTCTGTCCCACACAGAGCTCCCAGCCCCC
>JAQQSZ010007521.1:0-13285 GCA_028646595.1 Phalanger gymnotis | reverse complement strand
GTGGGGCCTAAATAAATTTCTTGTTGTTTTCTCCTTAGAGAATCTCTCATACCTTGCGATTTCGGACCATTCAAACATATACATGATTATATTTGAGATCATAAATTCGGCCTTCCTACTACACAGGGGTGGGGGGTGGGGCAGGGGGGGATGATAGCTATCTTCAAGTATTTAAAAGGCTATCATAGGAAAGAAGAGTTATACTTCTTCTGCTTGGCAATTCATGGAGGTTAAAATAAACAATTTCACTTGAGTTTGAAGAAAAAGATTCCTAAAGTTAGAGCTATCGAGAAGTAGGACAGGCCACCACTACAAGTCTTCCTTGTCCTCTCACTATACCTCTTCAAACAAAGGCTGCCATGATCAATTTCAGGAATGGTGTAGAGAGGATTCTTGGTCTGGTATGTTCTGGACTAGATGGTCTATGACTGCCTTCCAATTCAGATTTCATAACTTCAAGTTCCTTCCTAACTCTGCAATGCTAAATTTTTGTTTGGGGGGCAGGGTTTGGCCTACACCTAGAATTTCATCAGTATGAAATATCTTTAATGTATAATTTTACAGAGTTCTTTGGGGCACTGGGGAGTTAAGCGGTTTGCCCAGGATACCACTGCCAATATGTGGTAGGGGTGCCAAAGGCAAGACTTGAATCTAGGTCTTTCTGAATCTGAGGTTAATACATTAGCCAACTATACTTTTCTGCCTTTAAATGTTATTTATTAAATTAAAATACAAACTTTTCAAATCAGAGGTTCTTACTTTCCACACAACTCTGTGAAATGCTTTCTGTGTAACAAATATCTATAAGAATAAGAGGCTCTGGTGCTCACTACCTGTATGACTCTGAACTCTGACATTGAAACTCTCTGGGCCTCAGTGACCTCACTTGTGAAATGAGGGGGTTTGACCAGATGATCTTTCAGGCCCTTCCAGATCTAATTCTTATGACATATGTTCCTATATGTGCCTAGAGTAGCAGAAATTGAAGCTGGGGAACACAACTACAACCAACATGGGTAAAACAAATTTTAAAACCCCACACCTGAGTCCATGTTTCCCCTATTTGGAACCCCAGGCTGGCAACATTAATCCACAGAATTCCATCACTATGTAGTGAAACATGAATTATCAGACAGAAATATTGGTTGTAAACATGTTTGTACTTTGCTCTCCAATTACCTTAGTTCATCTGTTGTGTTAGTGAGAAAAGATAACCTTGACCACAGCAGTTAATTTTTACCCAACATTACTTCTGGTAAACAGGGAATCTAGCATCATTTTTTTTCCTGAGGACTGCAGCCATATCCATTTATAAAACACCAAGTTTGAGGGCAACATAGTTTTCTTGGAACCCCTGCCCCCAGAAATGACTGGCTCTTCCTTCTTGGCCTAATGATCTTGAGGATAATAAATCATCCCTCTCAGATTAGAGAAAACCCTCAATGTTTTGAGTAAAATAGAAATTTGAAATGGCAAGGGTAGGGATAAGGAAACCAAAAGTGATGACACCAGTTAACAGAAGTCTTTTGGCAAAACAGAATTTCCTTTTCTCTATGAAGATTATTCCTGGAGACCACAAAATAGGAAGTGATGGTATCAGTATTGTGCCATCCAATTTGGTAGCCTTTTGTGTGTTACTCTATGGGAGTTGAAATTGGGCCAAAGTACAGATAGGAGCTGTGCATACCCAGAGAGGGAGCACTAAATTTGACTATCATTCAAGTATCTCTCTAATTATTTCTATGGCGGTAAGAACCACAGAATCTTACAATTTAAAATCATAAAATATCAGAGCTAGAAAGGTCTTTAGAACGTAAGAATGTCAGAGCTGAAAGGAAAATTAGAATCATCTCAACCAGCTGTGACATCCTGGGAGAGGAATTTTTCAGCTAAAACAACCCACAAGGACCATCTACCAAGGCATGGAAGCATTGGAACCCATGCCAGTGGAAGGAATAAGCTGCAGTGATGAAATTACCAGTATTTGAGGTATTGAAGAAAGTCTTCTGAAGGAGAGTTTTTCCTTAAGAAATAGAATGACAATATTGGATATTTTAAAATGTACACTCTTTGAACAGCCCTGTACAGAACACAGTTCCTCTCCCAATAGAGTGGCTTCCTACCTCGGGAAATTGTGATTTCCCTGTCATTGGAGATCTTGATGAGCAACAGCAGAATCTCTAAGGCCTGTACTCCAGGATAGAGTACCATCCTAATAGTACCTAGGGCTATGTGTCTTCCCAAGCCAACTGTACCTGGTAGAACTGTCCTGCTTGACATCATTCTCCTTACGCTTCTGATGCATACAAATTCTTCGAAACCAAGTTTTTCCTTTACTTTATAAATTTTTCTGTTGATAAAAGCCTTTATTTTAAATTTCTTTGGAGTCTGGCCCCATCCTCATTCCAGCCTCAATGGACATTGATCTTCCAACACTCTATGATACAGCAAAATTGGCCTTTTGCTCTGTTCCTCAGAGGTTACTCCATTTGCTGTCCTTCTATTTCTGTGATTGTATGGACTTTAAACCACACCTGCAATATACATACTCCTTTCCTCTGTCTCACAGAGTCCCTCTCTTTTTGAAGACCCAGCTCAAACATCATCTTCTAGATAGAACCTTTCAGAATCCCTTCAACTGCTAAAATTCTCCCTCTCAAACTATTTAAATATTTTGTATTTATTCAGGTTCAAGAAATTCATTTCCCACATGACTATTCCCTTTTCATTATTATCCTCCCTCTTAACCTCTTTCTCCCTATTCTCAATTCTTTCCCTATTTAGTTTGATGTATTCTATACCTAACTGTGTGTGTATCTAAGTGTATATGTGTGCTCAACCCTCCTCTGTCTAATTCAGATAAGAGTTAAATCCATCTAATGTTCATTTCCCCTACTCCATTCTCCATGTTTCTACATTCTTATTCTCACAATTATGAGAACTAGTAAGAGTCCCTCTTCACACAAGTGTATTCTTTTTGCACTCACTTTTATTTCCCCTCTTAAAACTCTCAAAACTGAATTGACATTAAGGTTCTAAAGGGGCATTTCTTTCTTCCCCTACTCCTCATTAGGACATCAACCTTTCATCATCATATAGCCCCTTCCCATTTCTTAAATAGATTTACCTTTCTAGGTTTCTCTTGAGTTTCATGTTTACATTTCAAAGTTTCTACTCATCTGTGACTTTTTCATCAGGAATGCTAAAAAAACCCGTTCTAATCCATTAAAGATCCCACCCTAGGTAATTAGACATAGCTTTTCAGAGTAAGTAATTCTTGGTTGTAACCATATATCCTTCACAATATGCAATAGTGTCAATCAGTTAGTCAACAAGCATTTATTAAGGCTTACCATGTATCTGACACTATGCCAAGTACTAGGGATACAAATATGAAAAACAATTCCTATTGTCAAGGACCTTACAGGTCTAATGAGGGAATGCTAACAGGTGTGTACAAAGAGGATATAGGCAGGATAAATTGGGGAGTAGTCACAGAGGGAAGTTACTAATATTCAGGAAGAATGGGAATGGCTTCTTGCAGAAAGTGGGAATTTACCTGAGACTTAAGGGAAACCGGAAAAGCTACAAAGTGCAGATGAGGAGTAAGGGAATTTCAGGCTTGGGAAACAACAAGTGAAAAAACTCAATGGGGAGATGAAATATTATGTATGCAAGGAACAACAAAGAGACCAGTGTTGCTGAACTTTAGAGTATATGGAGGAGAGTAAGAAGACTAAAAAGATGGAGTGGGATTATGAAGGACTTCAAAAGCCAAACAGTGTTTTCTATTTGATGCTGGAGGCAACAGAGTGTGACTTGAGTTGATTAAATGTGAGGGGAGGGAACATGGTCAAATTTGCACACTAAGAAAATCAGTTTGATGGCTAGATAGGGGGTGAAATGGAATGGAGAGAGATTTGAGTCAAGAAGACCAATGTACAGGCTATTGTAATAGTCTAGGTGTGTGATGATGAGGGCCTGCCTGGGGGTGATACCTATGTGAGTAGAGAAAAGAAATATATAAGAAAAATATTATAAAGTTGGAAACAAGAAGACAGCTATCAAGTCTGAACCTGACAAATGGTTATCTAGATTTTTCTTGAAGGCTTCCAATGAAGATAAGTTTACTATCTCAAGAATGGTCCTAATAAATTTTCTCTAATCAAGATTTTCCTAACCTAAATTTGTCTCTTTTCAACTTCTGCCTACTGTTGTTTTCTTTTGTTTTGTTTTGGTCCTCTGGGAGGCAACTACAACAAATCTTTCCTCCTCTTTCTTTTCTTCCTCTTCCTTGTCCTCCCCCTCCTTTTCTTCCTCTTCCTTCTCTCTTCCTCCTCCCTTAAATACTTAATGACTTATGCCCTTCAAAGGTTTCCTTTGTTGATATTAAATATCTCAAATTCTTTCAATAAATTTTCAAATGGCATTATACTGAAGCTCTTTACAATATTGATGCCTTTCCTCTAAAGCAAGGGATTCTTAACTATTTTCATATCATTAATCCCTTTGACAATCTAATGGAGCCTGAAGCCCTTCTCATAATTATGTTTTTAAATGCAAAAAATAAGATACCTATGATTATAAAAGAAACCAATTGTATTGAAATACAGTTACTCAAGTTTTCACAGATAGCAGGTTGAGAACCTCTGCTCTGGAGTCTTTAGAGTTTATCAATGTTTTTCCTAAAATATGATGCCCAGAACTAAATATAATACTCCAGATATATACAGCACCATCGGGACAGAGAAGAAGGGGAATATACTCTCTCGTTTTGGACACTAGATACTTTTGGAGGATAGCTCAGTGGAGAGAAAAGAAAGCCAGACTTTGAATCAGGAAGACCTCAGCTCAAATATTGCCTAAGATATATAAGTGCTAAACAGTAGTAAGGGAAGGCTTCCTGGAAGACGTAGAATTTGAGTTGGACCCCAAAGGAGGGATAGGAGGCTGACAGAGAAAACATGGGGATCTGAAGAACAAAGGTCTCAAAGGTGTAACAAAGATCAAAAAAGAAAGCAAAGATATAGCACAGTGCCCATTATGGACCTAACTCTCTGCTTTGTGGTCATCTCTGAAGCTGTGGAGGATGTAAAGAGGTGTACAGAGACAATGAGCTGGCCATGTTGTTAGGAAAAAACCAGAAAAACAGTTAAACAATAGAACTTCAGAGGTGATTAAGGACCAAATGAATGGGACAGACAACTCTGCTGGCATAGAAGCTCTGCTTTTAAAACTTCCTGTTTCAATGGTCTTCAGAGCAAGAGAAGGGAAAAATGGGTACCATCTGTTTTATAAATTAATTTTCATTTTAATTGCTAAAGCTATACATATATGTACATACATACTTTTTTGTGTGCTTTGCTTTCACAGATTTTACATTTTTTACAAATTGAAGGTCTGTGGCAACCCTGCATCCAGCAAATCTGTAGGTGCCATTTTTCCAACAGCACAAACTTACATCATGTCACACAATGTTTCAAACTTTGTCATTATTATAACCATTATGGTCATCTATGATCAGTGATCTCTGATATTGCTATTATGATTCTTTTGGGGCATGATGAACTGTACCCATATACGTTGGCAAACTTTATCCATGTATGCTGTGTTTTCTAACTGCTTCACCAACTGGCCATTGCCCCATCTCTCTCCCTCTCCTCAGGCCTCCTCATTTCCTGAGACACAACCATATTGAAGAAAATTACATAAACTTAGTTGATAAACAGCATGAGGGTTTGAGAGACCGACACTAATTTTGAAAGAAGTGCTTCTGTAGGTAAAATGCTATCAAACAGCACTGCATGTTACAGAGAAATCTTTCATGAAAAGAAGTATCAATCGATGCAGCAAATTTCATTGTTGTCTTATTTTAAGAAATTGCTGCAGCCCCCCTCCAACCTTTAGCAACCACCATTTTGATCACTCACAACCATCAATATCAAGGCTTGACCCTCTACCAGCAAAAAGAATGGCTGAAGTCTCAGACAGCATTTTTAGCAATAAAGTATTTTTTAATTGGGGTAGTTAGGTGGTACAGTAGACCTAGAGTCGGGAAGACATCTTCCTGAGTCCAAATCTGGCCTCAGAAACCTAACTGTGTGACCATGTGCAGATCACTTAACCCTGTTTGCCTCAGTTTCTTCATCTGTAAAATGAGCTAGAGAAGGAAATGGCAAGCCACTTTGGTATCTCTGCCAAGAAAACCCTACATGGGGTCATGAAGAGTCCACTGAACAATACACACATACACATATAGACATATGCAATGTACATATATATGCACATGCATACATACAAACATGCAAACATACATACATACATTCATAATATACCTGTTTATATGTGTAGAATATAGCACAGCTATTAGTCTGGCACTGCTAGACTGGAGGCCACAGGATCTGGTGACCTTTGCCGGTTCCTTTTCTTTACTTGTCCTCATGCTCATTGTTCTGGAGTTATGTGTCTGCCCAGCGAGGGAATGAACTCGGTCCCCAAGTGCCCTGATTCAACCTTCACCTCCCATAATTCTATTTTTGTCTCTAGTCTAAGGAGTCCTCCCCATCAGGGAGGGAGACAGTGAAAAGGGTACCCAGAGCACATACATCGATCAAGTATGGAACAGGCATATAAAATGTTATTCTGACATACACCAAAGGGAATGCTAAACTATAAAGTCTCAACCATTTGCTAGCTGTGTGACCCTGGGCAAATCACTTAATGAAAGAATCCACTGGAGCAGGAAATGGCAAGCGACTCCTTATCTTTGCCAAGAAAACCCCATGGACAGCTATGGGGTCACAAAAAGTCAGACATTACTGAATAACTGAACAAAAACAGGAAGAAGCAATAAAGAATTACAAAATGATTACAATCAGTTGAAAGGCTAATGTCCAAGCCTTGTTGGCACCTTTGCAGATAATTTCTTCGCAAGAACTACTCATTAGCTGTTTGATACTCTGCCTCCATTGAGTACAGCCTGATCGATACCGAGTAGGCTCTTTCTTTTGGTGGTCTCTCTCCGCATGGGCTATTTTTCCCTCTCTCTACTAGTCTACTATTGCTACTACAATTGCTCCAATAACCAATGTCCCAAAGCTCCAAACCAATGTCCATGAATGGGTAAGATGCCAGGTGCTTTTCAAAATCTCATTAGGACCTTGTATCAAAGGAAAGAAGACAAACTGGAAGCAACCTCATACTGGATACCAGAGGCCATGTGCTCTCAAGGCCAGGCCAATAGGAAGAAAAGTATTCCCTCACAGACCCCTCAGAGCTCAGAGAGACACCCTTACAACTACATGCCTCTAGGAAAAAGAAGTCTGAGAGTTGGAAATTGCCCCTTCAGTATATCCAGATTTTTGGCTCAACAGCCATTTTAAAATGTGATCATGTCTGACCATAATTAGTCTGAGCACATTTATAGCCTGCTCTAAAGTGAGGGAAGCGCCCCTCCATCATGAATTCCCAAGGCAATGTTATGCACGTACATGCATGCATAAACACATGGACACACACACACACACACACACATATATATGCATATATATATACATACAGAGAGGAAAAAAGGACACAGGGAGAGAGATGAGAAAGAAAGAAAAGAGAGAGAGAAAGAGTGTTTAGCACAGTGCCTGGAACATAGTAGGCATTTAATGTTTATTCATTGATATACATATATATTCATTGATATATGTATAGGTACGTAGTATGACAATACAATGGCCCTGAGGTTCCCATGGCCCCTTGCTTTATTTTATGGAGTTTTAAATCAGATGAAAAGTTAATGCACTAATAATAACTCAGAGCCCCCAACTAGGAAAACATCTAACTCAGACACAAATTTGATTTAAAGTTTCATTTATCTCTATCTAACTCCTGACCTCTTCATTTGGGGGTCAAAGATAGGGTATATATACATTATATATGTATATATGTAATGTATATGTATGCTTCTTTCTGATTAACTTATATGTGCTAGGGGCAGCTAGGTGGTGCAGTGAGTAGAGCACCGGCCCTGGAATCAGGAGGACCTGAATTCAAATCCAGCCTCAGACACTTGACACACTTACTAGCTGTGTGATCTTGGGCAAGTCACTTAACCCCAATTGCCTGGCCTTCCCCCCTCAGGAAAAAAAAAGAACTTATATGTGCTTTCTGAAGAATGGCACAATGAACATAACATTGACTATAAAACAACTGGGGCCAGACCTTTTCAAATTAGTCTTTGATGACCTCCTATGACATGAGTCACAAGCAAGGCTTTACTCTCCCTTTATCTATCACCAAAGCCTAGCAACAGTTCTAAAGTAAAATTGTCATTAGCCTTAATTTTTTTTAAAAGAGACAGCAAGGTTGACTAGGTTCTAAGAAAAAAAATTGGGGAAAAAGATCCAATCTTGAAACAAACAACAACAAAAATCATGTTTTGTTTTGTTGTAAGGATTCGTTAGGTCAAGTCGGAATAAAATTTTCCATCATTTTCCACACACCTCACTGTTGTGACCAATCCCCACTGGGACTGGAAGAACAGACAAGGAAGACTTTATACTGGAAGCATTCCTAGCCCTAGCTGAGTCAGGAAGCATCAGAAATCTTGTAAGGACACAGCTCATATAAACAGAAAGCCATAGGAACAAAGCAATTTCGAGTAGCCATCGTATTGGGTGATCACAATGCTCAAATACAAAAGCTATATGTTTATTTGGCCTAACAGAATAGTCATAGAATTTCTTAGGTGGAAGGGGCCTTAAAATCATGGAACATAGAATGTCTGAGACGGAAGGGACGTTAGGAATCATGGAACATAGATTCTAGTATTAGGATAGAATAACAGGGCTGGGAAGGGGATTTAGAATCGTATACCATAGAATTTCAGGGCTAGAAAGGGTCTGAATCATACGTAACACCAATGGGTGTTGCTGTGGAGTGTGTATGTGGCCAGCCACGACTTTCTGCTCGCTTTTCCCTGTTCAGTAAGAACAGAACTGAATCCCAGGCTTTTACTATCTCTTCCCGAGGTGTTTTGGGATGTAATCTTTTCTCTAGTCACTGTCCTTTCCTTCCCAGGCTCTTTTCTCCGGGTGATCAATCGACCTCACCCTATATAACAAGTGGCTCAGTTTTTAACCTAGAGAATATGCAGTGGCCCTCAGGTTCCCATGGTCCTTTGCTTTATTTTACAGAATTTTAAATCAGATGAAAAATTAATACACTAATAATAACTCAGTGACCCCAACTAGGAAAACACCTCCCTCAGGTACATCTTTGGCTCTCTGCTTTAATTTAAAGTTTCATTTATCTTTAGCTAACTTCTAGCCTCTTTATTTTAGGCTCAAAGATTAAGACATAGGAAATATTTAGGTAAAAGAAGGTCAGTGTATATTATTGGACAGACGCGGGGAGAGCACGTTGGGAAAAGACCAGACATTTGCTTGGAACTTCCCTCATTCCTTGGAGGGGTGGGTAATACTGGTAGCTTCATCCCTCCTTCCACTTTCTTCTTTTAAGTCTCTTCTTTGAGTCTTTTCCATTCACCTGCTGCCCTTGTGTCACCAATTCTTTCTGTCTCAGCTTGTTAAGGCCTGGGCAGAGTTGGGGATACTGTCTCTCCAGCTGATGCTCCAGTCCTGAGGTCCCCATTCCTTCCTCTCAGCTCCAAAGCCAGATATGTCCAAATGAGGTTAAGCTGAGACACAATAAGACTGAGTCAGGCTGATCATAGGAGAAAAGACCAGCTGCAGAGTAATAGCACAATTTGGGACTTGATAGTGGGTTTTTTGAGAGGCATTATGACATTGTAGAAAGAACACTAATTTGGGATCATGGGACTATCACACAATGGAAAGAAGCTGCAAAGGAAAGACACTGTAGAGCCAGAGGGCTTGGGTTCAACCCAACTCTGACACTTACTAGCTATGTGGCCTTGGGCGAGTCACTTCAACTACCTAGGCCTGTTTCCTCACCTACAGAATGAAGTCCAACCTGGGCTTCCATTCCAGCTTTCCTACTTTCTGCCTGAGTAACCTCAGGCAACTCACAACCACTCCCTAAATCTCAGGCCTTGCATCTTTAAAATGAAGAGGTTGAACTGCATGATCTTCAAGGTCCTTTTCAAATCTGACATTTTGGGAAACAAAGTACTTTCCTCCTGACAATTCTGTGAAAATACAGGTATTCTGCAGATGTGAGGAAAGTAACATCTTGATAATATTGTTGCTAAATGAATGCTGTTATAACAATAATCATAACAGAAATGTATATAAGGTTTTGGGGGCTTTCAAATATTTACATATTTTATTTTGTCTGTTGTCATTTCAGGCATGTCCGGCTCTTTGTGTTGGAAAATCCTACTTGGTGTTTTCTTGGCAAAGATACTAGAGTGGTTTGCCATTTTATTCTCTAGTTCATTTTACAAATGAGGAAACTGAGGCAAACAGCATTAAGTGACTCACAGTTAAGGGTCACACAGCTATTGAGTGTCTGAGGCCAGATCTGAATTCAAGAAGGTGAGTCTTCCTGACTCTAGGCCTGGTGTTCTATCCACTGCACCACTAAGCTGCCCTTGCTGCCCTTATCTGAACCTTACAATAAGAAAACATCCTTATTTCATAGCTATAGAAAAGAGAAGCTCCCCGGTGGTCATAGATTTGCCCATGTTGACATAGCCAGCAGGTGTGAGAGGCGGGTTATTGTCCCCTTCTCTGATCTTCCCAGGTTTTATGCTATAGAGCAAATAGAAATGCCCTTTTTGGTCCACCTGGGTAACCACAGACACTGAGGGCTCAGACCAAACACAACCACTCTTTGGGATGCTGGGCAAGTAATTCATCTCTCTGGGTCTCAGTTCTCCCCATTTCTAAAACAGACCTAAGGCAAGTGTGAAAAGTGGCAGGTTTATCCCACTTGAGCCACATCCAGCCTAATCTTAAGGAAGCCCTGGCCTTCCCTTCAAGGAAAAGGCACCACCAGTGTGAGGGACAAAGAATAGAGTTCAGAGACTAAAGCAACTTCCCAACAAAGAAACACAAATAGAAAGAACTAAAGATTCGCTGAGAGCCTGAGGCAGGTGGCCAGAATTCCAAAAAGTCAGCTGGGAGAAATGTCAGAGCAACTTCAACCTACAATAGAAATGAAGAGGGGCAGGGAAAGGAATCAGATATAGAGCAATATTTGCTAGCATACCATCCTCTGGAGTGGGCAATGAGTAAAGCTTAGAAAATGGCGGCAGTGGTGGAATGGTGAAGTACTGTGAAGACTGGAAAGGATACTAGTCTAAAGGTCTGCGTTCAAGACTTGGTACTGATATGGACTAGCTTGCTGGGCTCATAGAAATTAGAATTGGAAGGTACCTTCGACATCATCTAGTTCAATTCTAATATTTTACAGTTGGGAAAAATGAGGTGGAAAGAAAGGAAGTGATTTGCTCCAGATCATAGAGAGAATTAATAAAAGAGAATCACTTCTCCTAGTTCACCGGACTCCAAGTGTGATCATTTTTCTCTTTCACCACATTGTTACCTCTTCCCTTTTAATCACTGTTACCTCAAATGCATAGCAAATGCCCAAATCACCTAAGATGGAGGCATCCATGTGTTTGATGCCAGCTACCTGCTACTAGAAGATATTCTGCCTTCTCCTACCACCTGGGTGGGAGCAGCCTCTTTATATTGGCTGTGTATTTTTGCAAGCTGGGTGGGGCCAAGGTGAGTATATGTTTCTTGAGTTGAACTATTCTGGAGTTTACAATGTAATGGAGGATCACAAACATAGAGCTCAAAGGGCCTTTGGAAGTCATCTATTTCAACTCTATCATTTTACAAATAAGGAAACTGAGGCTTAAGGAAGTTAAGTGACTTGCCCAAGGTCAAACAAGTAGCAAGTCATACAAATCTCTACCATGCAAGGGAGAGTGAGCTAAGTGCAGAGGAGAATGGATTCATAGGATTGAGAGCTGGAAGGTTTCTGTGAAAAAGATAGTCGAGTCAGTCATGTGACTAGCATTTATTAAGAATCTACCATGTGCTGAGCTAAGTGCTAGGAATTTTAAAAAGGGAAAACCACACACACACAGAATCCCTGCTCTGAAGGAGCTCACAGTCTAACAAGGGAGATAACATGCCAACATCTAGAAACAAACAAGATAATATGCAGAATAAATTGATGGTAGTCTCAGAAGGAAGGCACTAAGAATAAAGAGGACTGGAAAAGGCTTGTTGCAGAAGGTGGAATTTTTGCTGAGGCTTAAAGGAATCCTGAAAATCTAGGAGGTCGAGACAAGACAAGAGGGAACTCCAGGCATGGGTGAAAACCAATGAGAATGCTCAGAGCTGGAAGATGGAGTGTCGTGTGTGTGTGTGTGTGTGTGTGTGTGTGTGTGTGTGTGTGTGTGACAGCAAGGAGACCAGTGTCACTGCATTACAGAGTATATGAAGGAGGATAAAGTATAAGAAGACTGGAAATGTAGGATGGGGCGAGGTTATAAAGCACTTTGAAAGCCAAGCAGAAGACTTTATGTTTGTTCCTGGAGGCAGTAGCAAGACACCGTATTGGAGTATGTTGAATAGAAGAGGTAATATGATCAGACTTTTATTTTAGGACAATGAACTTGACAGTTGAGTGGGGGACGGTCTAGAGTGGGGAGAGACCTGAGGCAGGTAGACCAACCAGCAGGCTGTTGCAATAATACGGTCACGAGGTGACAAGGGCCTGACCCAGAGTGACAGCAGTGTCCAAGATAGAAGGGGGTCAATAACATCATAGTTTGTGAAAGGCAAAGAACTAGAGGTAGATAAGTCAGAGATGAAAATTTAGTCATCAGAGCCACGAGCAGGAAGCAATACCTTGCAGTCATCAGAACTAAGAAGATATCTAAGATCTACACATGTTACTCAAGTTCAGGCATTTACCTAGTTGACTCTAGTCAGGATTCTTCAGGAGCCCATAGCTCCTAATGCCATGGCAAACCTACCCACATATTTTCTCTTCATCTTTAAACCAGCACACATCTCCCAACATAATTGCTACATCCAAGCCCAGATCTCATGGGACTCTGACATCTCTGGAATTTAATGAATCTAATTCATTGATTAGATTCTCCCAATAAATGAATGAGAGCTCCCTTGCCTCAATTATAATAGGCTATGAGACTGCTGCTACGGTATGTTGTTAAGCAAAATTGTCTCATTAGCATGGCTTTTGTTTCTTTTGAGTGGAAGTACTTTCAGCTGTTAAGTGCTAAGCCCCAGGCCCAGGGCCCTGTCAGGTGTGAAACCTGTGTGGGTGT
>JAQQSZ010007520.1:0-13286 GCA_028646595.1 Phalanger gymnotis | reverse complement strand
GCTCTGCTTGGCTCAGCTCCGCTCCCCTCAGCTGGGAGCTGGGAGTTCCGTTTGGGACAGACCTTACCCCGAGACGATCCAGGCTGTCCTGGGCTGGAGCCCTGCTTCCCTCTGCCACTTTGTGGGTTCTGCAGTTCTAGAATTGGTTCAGAGCCATTTTTTTATAGGTTTTTGGAGGGACTTGGTGGGGAGCTCACGCCAGTCGCCATCTTGGCTCCGCCCCCCCATTTGTCTTCTTTAAAGCCAAGTCATTTCCCCTGAATAGTATGCAAATGGTTAATACTAGTCTGAACTCTCTCTCCTCCCCTCCCTACCTCTGTCTCTCTCTCTCTCTTTCTCTCTCTCTGTCTCTCTCTCTCTCTCTCCCCCTCTCTTCCCCCTTTCCTCCTTCTCTCTTCTTGTCTCCCTCCATTTACATCTATTGCAATCTATTGCAACATCTACATTTCCTCACTTCTTTCCTTCTGGGAGAGTTATTCCTTTTAAGAGATTTTTTAAAGAGAAAAAAAAAAAAACTTCATCGAAACCAACCAATTGCTTTCAAAAAGGTACAAATAATATTGAACATTCCAAATCCATAGTCCTCCACCTTTGCAAAGGAAGAATTCACTTGATGAAAAGATAGTGATCTTAAAATGATCTTCATCTTAAAAGTGTGGTGCAAAAAATAATATAAGGAAAAAATGTAATTCTCACTACTGATGTTTTGCCACTTACAATGTAACCATAGGGAAACCATAGATAATGATATTCACTGGGTAGTTGTGCGAATCAAATGATATCATGCATGTGATGAGTTTTGGCCTTTTTAAACCATTATTTAAGTGAAAGTTCTGTGATTTAAGAGTGCTCTTAGTTATTTTCAAGGTGGAGGAGAGAGTCTCATATTGCTTCCTCATGTACCCAGTGTACATCTCAACTACATTCTTATCGTGGACTTGCTGAGATGTGAACTTAAATGGACTCTGTCTAACAAACACAATCATTCCATATTTTCTCTTCTCATTGCCTTACTTGTAGGGCAAGAGTACCATAGTCTACCTGTGTCTGATTTTCGGACATCTTCAGCTTCTTAACTCCACCTCTGTTCTGTTTCTTAAAAAAAAAAAAAAGGACATAGCTTCGTCAAGTATCACATGCCATCAAATGTCAAGGATATGTTTGTGTTTTAATTTAGCTTCTTGCATTAGGGGGTTAAAAAAGTGGACCTATGATTCATTTGGTATAGGGAACTCTTGGGTGAGGAAATTTTCTCTTCTAATGCAAGTTGGCACCTTTTCTGGAACTTGGTAGTCTACAAGAGTCATCTAGAGCACTAAGAGGTTAAATGACTTGCAAAGAGGTGCACAGTCGGGATGTATCAAAGGAAGAAGAAGAAATAAGCCCTCATCTTACTGGATTTGAGACTGAATTTCTAGCTCCTAACACGTGCTGCTTCCCACACTGATGACTTGCATCAATATCTCTGTTTCTACTTGCTTATTACTAATAGCATAAAGATGATATAAAGAATTAAATCAAGAATTAAAAAAATAACGTGGAAGGTGAGCTGGTTAACTACGTTACTTTAGCCTGATATGGTAAATTTGAAGCTAGAGGACCTGGCTGCAAGATCTGATTTTTTTTACTTACAATTTTTCATGACCTTGGAAAAATAACTTAACCTCTCTGGAACTAGTACTTCATCTCTTCAACAATGAAGTGACAGAATTAGGCTAGAATGATCTCTAAGGTAATTTCAAGCTCTAAATCTGTGAAGTGTACTGAATTCTCAGGAATGTGAAACATATCATGTTCCAAGAAATTGGAGAGTATTCCAGCAACAAATATGAATGACTTTTGTGATCATGCGCCATTCTATATTTTTCATATTACTCTCTTTAAAATTAAAACATTTTAAAACTCATCAGTTCATGCATATATTAGCAGTGGGTTTTTTGCCATTTAACACCCAGAGTACCATTCTATTCTTATTACAAAATGTACAGTTTGTGTTTGGATTTTCCATTCTAAAATGCGAAGGATACAGAAGTAAATATGGAAAAATGAAATTGTCCCTTCATTCAGACTGATTGGTACTTACCTAGTAAATAATCTCATGGTAAGATTAATAATCTTTTGCATTAGTAATATAGTAATATATCTTCGAAGCACCTTTCACTGAATTTGAAGCTCCAAGTACTGTTTCTCAAATTGGTGTAAAGGAGGAAGAAACTCTTCTTACTAATTAGAAGATGAAATATTTTGACTTTCCTTTGTGTTAAAAAGATGGAAACTCTGAAGTGCCTCAAATGTATATTTTTCCTGTGTTTATATTCATGTTAAATTTGCTCCTTTTGTCTTCTCCTGCCTTATGTCTATAAATTGTTGTAAGTACTGATGAGATAATGAAGGCAGGGTTGTATAGTGATCCCTCTAAAACTAGTTGGAATTTCTTTTTTTGGGGTGGGGGGATGAGCTGAGAGGGAGGTAATAGGCTTTAAAATTATCCTTAGAGATTAGAGACATGCTAAAAGTTATGGAATTCCAACAGTAAGAGAAACACAATGTTAGTCATTCTTGTGTACTGGGTGGCTAGAAGCATAGCCAAAAAGTTGAGGGACATGTGGGCTAATACAATTGCAATTAGTTAAAGTTAATTAAAGCCATAAAGAACTAGAGGAAACCTTGGAAATTATTAAAAAGAAATGTATTTTCTTCCTTTTCAAAAAAAAACCTGAATAAAATGAACACTTCTTTTACCTGGGTCTTAGCTTTTGCTCTTTGCAATATCACACTTATTTCATTTAAAAATTCATGTATATATCTAGTTAATGCCATCTAAGTTGTAAAGTGGATAAACAAATTGTGTCACATGGATATAATAGAATATTTCTATGCTGTAAAAGTAATTAATATGAAAAATATAGAGAAGCATAGAAACACTGGTGCAAAGTGAAATAAACAGAATTGGGAAAAAATCTACAACAACTACAATTATTTGTTGTCCTTCATTCTCAAAGATAACCATGACATCAAAAAGGTGATGCCATGACTTGCAATTGAATTGAATTTAAGTGAGGGAGGGCTGTGCAAAGTCACCAGCCTCACTTTCTCCTCTGGAGCCATCTGGGTCATGGGAAGATACATATCAGGACAACTTGAGATGGCCCCAGATGTAGTGCGAGACCTTGGCCTTTTTTAAGCTAAGGTCTTCCCCAGGTGTCAGTTTGAATGAGGTAACGCCCATTCCATGATTAGAGCTAGGTAAGAAATGAGGCAAAGAATGGCCTCTTTTAAATAGTCATGAAAAAGTATCTGTCAGGGAGGGAAAGACCCTCAAGGTTTCTGGCCAAAGCAACACATTTGTATTTATATAGCAATTATGACATTTATATTTAACATTTATAATTATAGTATGTAAATAGAAAGATTATAAATGGAAGGAATGGAATACAGACTAATTGTTTTAAGGCGTTGCCCTAAAGAAGCAAAAAGAAACTATACCTTCATATGGGAAGTGGGATGGGATATGTGATGTGAAACATATCATATACTTTCAGACGTGGTTGATATATTGGCATAGTTTTGCTGATGCACTTTCCTCTCTTCTGCACTTAGAAAAAATCTTTTAACAAAGGGTAGGGGAGAGAGTATATTTTGAACTGAAGGTGCTACAAAAAATCAATATCTTTTTAAAATTTAGGAAAAAAGATTTAGAAAATATTTCAATGTCGAGCTGTGTGTCATAGTCAACCAATCTATATACAATTATGAAGGGTCTACTGTGTGCCCAGCACTGTGCTAAGGACAAAAAGGTCCAAAAGACAGTTCTTCCCTTTAAGGAGCTTAAAATCTAATGGATGACACAACATGCAAACAAATATGTACAATCAAGCTATATACAGGATAAATAGGAAATAATTAATAGAGGGAAGGCACTGGAATTAAGAAGAGTTGAGGAAGGATTCCTATAAAGGGTGAGATTTTGGTTGGGACTATACTTAGCTAGTCTGAACCCATAGTTAGAAAATTTTTTTTTCACCTAATAAATCGTATGTCAGTTATATACTAAAATACTTAATTGTTGACAATAGTTTCTAAAGAATGAAGTGGAACTGTTCATTTGTTTTCTTCTGTATGAGTTCAGTATATGTAAGATTAAATTTCTTTAACAACCTGAGGAAAGTTCTTTCTGAACCTTTATGTAAAGGTCCAAAGGAATGTGAGTTCTTATTATTAGTTGTTCAGCCATTTGCCTGAAGTTCTTTAGGAGATCAAGTCTCATCATACGAGCCAGAAAGAGGATTAAGAAATTTCTTCACCTGTGATATAAAGGGATTCAAGTAGGTGACCTCTAAAATCTCTTCCACTCCTCAAGGAGTGCATATTCTACTGGGAAAAATGTGAGGGTCGAGGTGAGGTGGTAAAGCATATATCAGATAAATATTCACAAAAGCCCTGCCACATGATAATGAGAGCCAGTGGAACTCTCCAAGAGCAGAACAAGTTGGCTCTAGAGGTAATGGGTTCTCCATCACTGGCCGTCATCAAGCAGAAATTGGATAGCTACTCATCAGCTGTATTGTAGAAGAGACTTCTATTGTGGTGCTGATTGGGCTAGATAATAGCTTCTGAGGCCCTTTGTTCTTTGAGATTCTATGATGATTTGAAATGCTGTAAATCACATATATTTGTTAATATTTGAGTACTTCGATGACATTTGATTTCATTGCTCTGGGTACTTTCCTTAATGAGATAGATCTCATTTATTCTCTGACTTGCTAATAAATCTTCAGGAATTGTTACCTGAAAAATACTTCAACATGAGGTCTACAAAGTGATGAGCTACTCTGAGGTAGGATGACACTTGGACCAACTGGCCTAATCTTCAAAATACAAGGGCCACCTACACACCATGGTGGGAAGAATTAGAATAAGACTGGAAATTCAAAATGAGTTAAGATATTTAAAAAATCATTTTTTTGGTCTTTCATGCTCAAAGAGGACCAAATGTCATCATAATGTCAAGGTCAATATGTTTGGTATGGCTGATTATACCAATATCAGCTCAGAAGGCTCTACCACAGGTCGGTCACAAATAGTTCATATAAGCACTTAGAGAGGGAAATGTCTAAATTTCTGCATCTCATATCTCTTTAGCTACTGCAATTCTGCTTCACTCATAGAGCACAGCACCTTCTTTGATGCAGGCATTCCATCCTGTGTCTTCTATGTCTCACAATCAGTACCAGAGTTCTTCAGAGAGACCTTCAGATTGTCCTTCTGTCATTTCTTCTGACCACTGCCTTGGTGAATTCTCTGCAAAATAGTCTTTTAGGCAAGCACACTCGTGGCATTCAAACAACGTTTCCAACTCAATGGAGTTGCACTCTCTGCAGTACAGTTTGAAAGCTTGGCAATTCAGCTCACGAAAGGACCTCAGTGACAGGTAGCTTTCTTGCCAGATGATCTTCAGAATCATCCTAAGACAATTCAAATGGAATTAATTCAATTTCCTAGAATGTTGCTGGTTTAGTACCCAGGTTTCACTGCATACAATAATGAGCTTGGTACAACAACTCTATAGACCTTCAATTTAATAGGCAGCCTAATATCTGTTCTTACTCTTACATTTACCCTTCTTCAGTGTCAGAGGACATCACAACCATGTGACTCAAACTCATGTGGCTGTTTCCACAATCTGGCTAGCAGCTTCTGTGGGGGTGAAAGATCCACCCACAGGCAGCACCCAGAAAGCTGCCAGACAGCACAGGTTCTTTTGATCTGCTTAACTAAGGAAAGCAAGGTGAAGGGGTTGGCAAGCTTACTTTAATTCAGTACACAAATATTCACTTAGTTCAGGGGAAAAAGCCAGTACTCTGAACTTCAGAGCAAAATACAAACAAATTACAAACATCAACAGACAGACCCTGTACAATTCATAGTTACCAACATCTAGGGTCAGCCCAGGAGCTCAGAACAAGGGCTGGCCCAGAGTCACACGCGCCACCACTGCTGCGGCAAAGAGCTCCAAGGAAGAGGAGGCCAACCCCTGGCTTTTATATCTTTGTCAGCGTCAGGGGTGAGTCACACATTCGACTCACCCATGTGTCCTAAAATCGTCACAAAGAGGCAGACTTAAACCCATGTGGTCTAAGAGCCTCTGCTGTCCCAGACATATAAACTAGGCCCTCCCTGGAGTTAGCTCCACCTTGGGCCCCACCTTAGTTGCCAATCCACACCCACATAGGTTTTACTCCAAATAGGGGTTTGGGCCTGGGGCTGAGCACTTAGTAAGATTTAGTGAAATAGCTGAATTACTCAAAGCAAACAAAAGCCAAACTCTTCAAGGGCACTTGTTGAACTAAGTGCTAAGGAGCCCATTTTGCTTACCAACACAGTGGCTTAGGCTTTCTTGTGACTTAAGCAGGTCATCAAAGACTCTTGATTCAATCAAAGGTGCTTGATTGCCTTAGTGCTGAGAAGCATTTCAAAAGAAAAAAACAGCAAAAAGTCCCACTTTGCTTACCATTACACTTTCAAGTGCTGACCTAGCTCTGGCAATGCATGTGTCAATTCATTATTTATGTGGTATGGCTATGCTACTTATAGTAAAGAAATACTTTTTTGCTTTTAAGCATTGTGTCCCTGTTTGAGAAACAGTGGTTTGGGAAACTCTCAATTGTTTTCTGTATGACTACAGAAGTGTTTGTTATCTTACATAGTTTAATATTTCACCTCTCTGAATGTTTAGAAGAAGGGGAAAGTTACTAGAAGCAGAATATTAAGGTATTTGATCAGTGCAATTAGGCATCTAGGTGCTATAATAGATAAAGTGCAGGACTTGAGTCAGGAAGACCCTAATAGAAATCCTGCATGAAAACACATACTAGCTGTGTGACTCTGGGAGAATCACTTAAAGTCTTTTGGCTCAGTTTCCTCATCATTAAAATGAGAGGGAGAGATGGTGGGAAGGAATATTTATTAAGCAAGCACCTGCTGTGTGTCAGACATTGTGCCAAATGGCTTTACAAATATTATCTCACAATTTCATTGTGAAGACCAAATGAGATAACATATAAAAAGTTTTGCATACCTTAGCAATTACAGGTTTGTTATTATAATGCAGTGGAGTGGTGTGAGGGCTTACTGAGTCCTTTTTAGGGCTCTTCATCTATCTTTGGCAGCAACCTGTCAGCCAATTGTCACCTGTGGCTCCAATAAGGTGCAACATGCACAGTGACCACGCCCCACCAAACTTTTTCAGCGGAAGCATTAAACCAGGTTGAGGGTATAATGCAACACACATTTATTAAGGGTATTTCTGTGGTCTGTGCCCTTCCTTAAGTGCTGATAGGGTAATAAATGCAAACTTAAATAAGATAAGGTCTGCCCCCAAAGGACTTAAGATCAATGGAGAAGGTGGGACTGGGAAAGACATAAACATAATTAGATAGAACATGAAGTTGGTTCTTAAAGTAAAAGTTAATCTCCTACATATTAAGGTCAAATTCATTAAATACAAAAAAATTCAAAAGTAAGTTTTTAAATTCAGCTTTTAAAGATACTTTTTCTCTTTTAGGAAGACATTCATTTCCAAAAGATTGTTATACTTTTTCAAGTATATCTTCACTTGGCTATGTACCCTAATACGAGACTTTTAAATAATTTGAGTGTAAGGGATTCAATTTTTGGAAACATTTGTGATGGAAAAAGACTGGAGGATTTTTGCATGTGTAGGGGATTAAGATTTCATTTTCATTTTGAACCTGATCCCAAATAATATACAGCATATTGAAACACTCCATTTCTTGAACAGATTAAATCCGTGAGAAATTAAGTGGAAAATGTTAAAGTTAAAATGCTATTGTTAGCCATTGGCTATAATAAGTAACCTTATATGTTAGTTTAGTTGTAATTTGACATAATAATTGAAACAGTACTAAAGTAAATGTTTTGATAATTTCTTGTAAGTTAAATATTAAATTCACTTATTTATTACAGGGTAAGAACACAAGAAGGCAGGGGTGTTACAGCTCAGTTTATTAAGTAAATATTCATCTTTTATTGAGTTTTTCTTCCATTTAATACTAATTCTACACAACCTAGCTGTGTGATCATGAACAAGTCACTTAACTCTTCAGTGACCTAGGCAATTCTTTATTAATTTCAAATCAATAGCTTCAGTGGAAGAAAATTCTTCACCAGAGGTTCACCCACAGCAATAAAACCACTAGTCTGGACCCCCCAGGAAAAAAATTCTTGGCAGTGGTGTGTAAGATAAGCTTGATGAAGCTGAAAGCAGAGAGACAACCCAGGACATTAAAAAATTATCTTTAAACATGTAATTATCACATTAATATATAACCTTGTTTTCACCACCATAGTGGTAATTCACAGATCATTTTTTATTTGTTTGAAAGATGTTGAAGAATTTCTGTGAGGTAAAGTCTTCTGGGTGGTTAAAAAAAGATGCTTAAATCTCTTTCTAGGAAGAGACAACACAAAATATTCATAAGAAAGGCAGTTGTCACAATATTAAAATCATTTTATTTAAACAGGAGGGTCAGGTCTGCAGATTTTTCATGGCCCTTATTATTTCTTTATAGGGACTGGGCCTGTGCTTTCAATGGTATAGAGAACTTCAGAGTTAGAAAACTTCCTCTATTCACATTTAGACAATCTGTTGGTTTATAAAGTATAGGTAGCTAGGTGGTGAGGTTGACAGTGTCAGGCCTTGAGTCAGGAAGGCTTATCTTCATGAGTTCAAATCCAGCCTCAAACACTTAGCAGCTGTCTGTGACCCTGGCAAACTCTGTTTGCCTCAATTAGTATGTGTTAAGTAATTCAAATAAAACATAATGTCTCCAGAAAAAAAATAGAATGGGTAATATAAATTTTCAAAATAGTATAGTAGAGGATTGATAATGAACAAAAGAACTCTTTTCTTTTTAAGGGAACAACCAGATTAAATAATAATAATAATTCAAACCATTTGATTTTAAATGGAGAAAGGTAGAGAGAGGCAATTTCATTTTTTTCAATAACATAATTTCTATTTAGAGACTAGTCCTTGTCTTAAAAAGAAGGTTAACCATCTGTTTGTTTTTTTTTTATTTCTTTTTCTTTTATTTCTCTTGAGTGCAACATATGTGGCATTAAAAATATTCAGGACAGACACTCATTTTGGGGAATTAGAAGTGACTACATATTTAATTTCCAGTATTGGACTTTTATGAAGGCATGAATGTAGATCTAGAAACAATACATCATAAGGAAATAGTACTTTTCATTCTTGAACACCGTCATTTTGTCTTGATAATGCCAAATAATATTTATTGGCATTAGATAGGCATTTGGATAGTGCCAAATAGTATTTATTGGCAAGAAGCTGTTAGGAGAAGAAGTAATCAATGAAGTTCTCCGGGATCCTAAGGAGAATCAATCTCCGGAAATCAAAGATACCAATATTTGCCCATGATTGAAGAATGGTTTTCAGGTTTGCTGTTATGAATAACTGATGGTGATAACCTATTCATGATTTCAGACCATCACTTGAATTTCTAGAATTCTAGAATGATAAGGGTCCTTAGAGGTTTTGTTGCTATGCTTTGAAAGAAGTCATATAAAAATCACAAGTTGGAGTTTTCTCTGATGATTTTAGCTAAATAGGGTAAGCCAAGAGGGAAAACTAAATTCTTTCCACACATTATCACATGGAAGAAAACAGCTTTCAGATAGAAAATGTCAAGCACAAACTAAATGCAGGAAACTTGAAGTGATTCAAAAAGAGTGTAGCAACTGGAAAATACATGTGAAAATAATCAGGCTTAAAGAGAGAACAAAAAATGAAAACAGGAATTCGAAATTATTGAAGTAAACCTAGATGAAGCTTTACCCCCCTTTTTTCATTCAGAACAAAATTTCTATTTCTATAGAAAGATAGTACTGAGGTTATCATTGCTCAAGCATTGATATCTTTATGTAACATCTCCATTAAGCAGTCACCGCTTTCTTTTATTTTAGTTTTTTTTTTTTTGACAGGGCAGTTGAGGTTAAGTGACTTGCCCAAGGTCACACAGCTAGTACATGTGTCAAGTGTCTGAGGTCACATTTGAACTCAGGTCCTCCTGACTCCAGGGACAGTGCTCTACTCACTGCACCACTTAGCTGCCCCCGAGTCATCACTTTCATAGAATGCTTACAGTGGGAAGAAAGTGTCTTTCCCAACAAGGTATCCTATTTCACTTTTTTAGATTTCTCTAATTGATTAAAAAGTGTTTATTCTATTATTTTCTTAGATGGAAAGTTACCAGTGGTTGTAGTTATGAACATGAGGACTACATTAGGTAAATTTAATCCATCAATACATCAAGTATTGTTTCCCATTATTAAAATGTAAATTTCTTGAAAGCAAACCTTTGTTTTGTTTCCCTGTCTACTGTATTACTGTTATTCATCACAGTGCTTTGCACTTAGTAAGAACTTATTAAATTATTTTTGATTCATTCAGCTCCTATTGTATGCTAGGCACAATGCACATGGTAGGAATAGAAAAATAATAGAAGAGAATGGTCTTTACCTTAAGAAGCTTATGTTCTATTGGGACAAACAACATGTATACGGTTAAAAGTAGATAGCCATTGGAAGGATCAGGAAAGGTCTCAATTAAGAGGTTTCACTTGAATTGAGCTTTCAAGGAATCTGGAAATTCTAAGAAACAAGGAGGAGGTGTTACAGTGCAGGTATGGATCAGATTATCATAGATTTAGAGTTGGAAAGGATCTTGTAGGTCAACTAACCTAACCCGCTTTTCATACAGATGGGTAAACTGAGGCATATAGATTTTCATTGACTTGTACAGAGTGAAAAGGATAGATGAATTAGCTGTAATTTATACTCACATGTTCTGACTCTGAATCTAATCCTCTTACCCTGTCCTATGTTGTCTATCCTGGGTGACAGACTATGAAAGGGCACAGAAATGAAACATTTAATATCTTGTGTGAGGAACACTGGGAAGACCAATTTGACTTGACTTAGTGTATATAGGGGAACGATGAATAATAAAACTAATGGTAGGCTGGAGCCAGATTGTAAAAGGCATTAAATGACAAATAGATTAGTTTGTATTTGATCCTAAGGGCACTGGGACTTCTTGAGCAAAGGAATATCAGACCTGTGCTTTGGGGAAATCACTGGCAGCTGTGTAGAGAATGGATCAGTTTTTTATTTTTGTTACCTTGTAGGAGCAAACTGTATCCAAGCAAAGTTGGACACTGCTGCTGCCACTCCATAGCGTGAGATCTGCCTTTATTCCTTGTACTACCTCCTCATCCCCTCTATACAATTCCCAATTTCATCTAGTGATACTAAGGAAAATTCCCTGTGAAGACTATTGGTAAATTCTATTTGTGTTAACCTCCTTCCAACCTGCTTTGTTCTTTTCCATATCCTTCAGATATCTAATCTGATACAATCCAATAAAACTTTCTTGTTTACATTGTTATTTCAGAGATCATAGTTCAGCAATCATAACTTCAAGTTTTTTTGATACTCTGGGATGTGGTTTACACAAATTAAGTTACTTGACATCTTTAAATAGTGTTAGGTGTTCTCTTTCTACCTCCATTAAAAATATTTGGGTTTAATTCCCATTTAGTCATTTTTACTCTATTATTCCCAGGTTATGACATGGTTGCAAGTATCCTCACATAAGTCTCTCTCTCCTTGGAACTCAATTTAGCTTGTCAAATATCACCCCAAAATATGTTTTTTAATGAATAAACACACTACTCCAGATGTTGCCTGACCAATACAGTGTCCAATGGAACTATTTCCTTTCTGATCCTGAATATTACCCTTTTACAAATGCAGCCTTAAATTTGGGGGGGAGGGGGGGAGTGGTAATAGTTTTTGTTTTCGTTTTGTTTTTTGATAGCCAAGTCACATTGTTAATTCGTTGAATTTCCTGTCGAATGTGATCCCTGTAGTCTAATTGCCCCTTAACTATTATATAGCCATGATCTTATCCTTGTATATCTAGTTGATGTGTTGAATCCCAAAATAAGATTTTTTACCTGCATTCCTTTCAAATTTCATGTTTCGAGCTACAGTTTTTGAAGTTATTCTCCTCATTATCACATGCCACTTTTCTGCTCAGGGCTTTATCTCCTTCCTCTAGCTAAGTTATCCATATAATATATGCCATATATGTTATAAATATATATTATACATGTTCATATGTGTTTTGTATATCTAAATATAATTATACTTAGAAATATATATCTTTTTTATTTTCTCACACTTTTATGATGAGGATCAATATTAAGTATAATTCTTAGCTTAATGTGCACACTTTATCCCCTTACCATGCACCTCTATCTCTGAATTTTTTTTCTATAAGCATTCATCAGCAACCAGATTACCCTACAGACCATAGGTTCCTAAATACTACTGCAATAGCATCTATTAAGTCTTTGAAAATGATTTCTGATGCATTATTTTTTTTACTTCTTTATTTGAAGGCTAAAGTCCATCAGCTTGTTTCTCTTTTATTTTAATTCTAGAAATATTATTTTTTTAAATTTTTAACAAGCATCAAGTAAAATAAGCATTTTAATGTACAACATAGAATAGAAAAGTGGGACTGTATATAAAACTGTAAAGGTCTATTATATACATTTTGCTTTTCCTTTTAAGTATGTAATGATTTAACTTTCAAAGATGTTTTGTTTATGCTTTCTTCTGGTCTTCCTGTCTTCCCTTTTGCATTTTAAAAAATACTTCAGGAACCATCTTCTTTCTGCTTTTTTTTGGACAACCTTACTGGTAGCCCCACTGTGCTTTCCAACTTTCTCAATGACGTTAATGGGGAAGAGAGAGGGAAAAAGAGGCAAGCAAGGAGAGGAGAAAAAAGAAAAGAGGAGAAGAGAAATTCTTGTGGCAAATAGTCAAAGAAAATAAATTGCTATATCTAGCAATGTATGTGTTTTTCTGAATGTTGAAGCCATCATTTCTTTTTCAGGAGATAGATAACATGGTCATATGTCTCTGTATTGGTTCATAGAGAGCACCATGTCTCTTGAAATTTCTTACATTGATATCATATTAGTATACCATAATTTATTGAATTGTTCCCCAATTGATGGAAACTCCTTTAGTTTCCAGTAGTTGGTGTAGTAGGAAGGCCGAATTTATGATCTCAAATATAATCATGTATATGTTTGAATGGTCCGAAATCACAAGGTATGAGAGATTCTCTAAGGAGAAAACAACAAGAAATTTATTTAGGCCCCACCGCA
>JAQQSZ010007519.1:0-13286 GCA_028646595.1 Phalanger gymnotis | reverse complement strand
AGCTGGAGAAGGAAATGGCAAACCAATATTTTTGCCAAGAAAATCCCAAATGGGGTCACAAAGAGTCAGACATGACTGAGAAAACCTGAACAATATAGCATCCCAAATAAATGGTCATCTAGCCTTTTTTTTTAAAGCTCTCCAGTGACGGGGAACTCACTGCCTCCTACAGTAGTCCATTACACTTCTAGACAGCTCTGTTAGGAAGTAATTCATTACTCTGACTTTAAATCTGCTTCTGCAAATTCCCCCCACTGTTAGTTCCTCCTCACAGGATGAAGGAGAACAGACTACACTCCTCTTCCTTAGTATAAATCTTCGAATACTTGAGGGCAGCTATTATGGTTTCTTCTGTTCTCTCTTGTCTCTCTTCTTCAGCTCTGTTTTCTTCTCCTTCTTCTCTCACTTCCAAAAAATGAATCCTTATAGCACTTTGTCTGGAGTTCTTCTCTGCCTTTAGAACATTCTGCCTTGTACTTGGAGGCAGGGAACCTGGGTTTTAATCATGTTTCTGTTGCTTCTATGATCAAAGGATTGTAGGCCTAGAGCAAGAAGGACCTCCGAGGCATTCAAGTCTAATTTCTTCATTTTACAAATGAGGAAACCAAGGCCCAAGGAGGTAAAGTAACTTGCCCAGGGTCACACAGATAGTGAGTGGCAGAGCCAGGATCTCTCTGCGAGGCTGTCTCCTGCTCTAGCACCCTGTAACCCCCAAATCTACCAGGTGCTCATCCATACAGACAACAGTGCTCTGAACTTAGCGACCATGGTCCCAAACGCTGGGGTGGGAGAAAATTAGGATGAGAGATGCCGAGTGGGTAACAAGAGGCATGAATATTATGGTTATCAAACCTCAGCCTCAGTGGGACTACCCAAGCCTCATCCCCCCAGGGCAGCACTTCATCTCCCACAAACTGTGGTTGAGGTAACTCGACTGAGTCGTCTGTGAGCAGAGTGATGCTTTCAATCCCTCATTCAGGGACTGAGTGGAGAATCTGGGAGCAGAGTTACAGGGCGTCGTAGCTCTAGAGCCGGAGGAGCCTCAGAGGCCGTTTAGGCCAATATCCCCATGGCTCAGCCGAGGAGACCGAAGCTCAGGAAGGGGCAGTGACTCGCTCATCACACATGTGGTGAGCGTCAGAGGCAGGTTGTATCCGGTACACGGTGTGTTTGTGTGGAGTCAGTTGTATATAGTCCCCCTGCCTTCGGCTCCTCGACAGCTCGAGTCCTGCACTCCTAGGGTCCCACGGGCTCTTGGCATTTCTTTGTATTATATCCAGTGCTCAGCGCAGTGTCTGGTCCACCTCGTTGCTTTGTTGTTCAGTTGTTTTCAGTCATGCGCAATTCTTCATGACCCCATTTGGGGTTTTCTCGGTAGAGATACTGGAGTGCCTTGCCATTTCCTTCTCATTTCCAGCTCATTGTACAGATGAGGAAACTGAGGTAAATGGGGTTAAGTGACTTGTCCAGGGTCACCTATCAAGTAAGTATTTAAGGCCAGATTTGAGCTCAGGAAGTCTTCCTGACTCCAGGTCTGGTGCCCTGTGCACTATGGCACCACTTAGCTGCCCCTTGAAGTGTTGTAGAATGCATTAAAGTTCCCCTTTCTACAAGACAGCTTTTCTGCTCCCTGTGAATGCCTTCCCTCTATTTCCTCTGCTCATATATTTTTCTTTTTAAATTTATTTATTTTTAGTTTACAACATTCAATTCCACAAATTTTTGAGTTCCAAATCTTCTCCCCTTTCCTCTCCTCCCCACTGCCAACCCAAGATGGCATGCAATCCAATATGGGTTCTACATATACCTTCACATTAAACGTATTTTCACAATAGTCAAGTTGCAAAGAAGAATTATAATGAATAGAATGAACCACGAGAAAGAAGAAACGAAACAGAACAAAAGAGAGAGAGAGAGCAAATAGTTTGCTTCAATTTGCATTCAGACTCTGTAAGTCTTCCTCTGAATGTGAATTGCTTTTTCCATCATGAGTCTTTTGGAGTTGTCTTAGAACCTTGCATTGCTGAGAAGAGCCAAGTCTATCAAAGTCAGTCACCACAGATACCGTGTGTCTGTAATTGTGTACCATGATCTCTTGGTTCTGCTCCCCTTACTCAGCATCAGCTCCTATAGGCCTTTCCAGGTTTTTCTGGTCTGCCTGCTCATCATTTCCTATAGCACAGTAGTATTCTGTTATATTCATACACCACAACTTGTTCAGCCATTCTGCACTTGATGGGCATCCCCTTGATTTCCAATTCTTCACCACCACAAAAAGAGCTGCTAGAAATATTTTTGTGCATATGGGTCCTTTCCCCATTTGTATGACCTCTTTGTGATATAGCCCTAGCAGTGGTATTGCTGGGTCAAAGGGTATGCACATTTTTATATCCCTTTGTACCCTGCCCACATCTTATTTGTAATACTTATTTGCAGGTTGGAATGTGAGCTCCTTGACACCAGGGACTGTCTTTTGCTTTTCTTTGCATCTCTGAAACTTAGCACAGTGCCTGGCACAGAGTAGGTGCATAATAAATGCTTGCTGACTTGGCTTGGATTCTGGTTCTGGTACAAGTGGGATTGGATGGTCTCTGAGATTCTGTAATTTTTCAAGAAGAAATGAGAAAGAGGCAGTCAGATGGTGCAGTGGCTAGAGCACCAGTCCTGGAGTCAGGAGGACCTGAGTTCAAAGCTAGCCTCAGGCAATTAGCACCTGTATGACCCTGGGCAAGTCACTTAACCCTGATCATCTCAAAAGAAAAAAGATGAAATGAGAAAAAAAGAGAGGAGAGCAGAAGAGATGAGAGGAGTAGAAAAGGAGGAGAGGGTAATAGATTGGAAGAGGAGAGGAATTGGGGTGAAGAAGAGAGGAGAAGAGAAGAAAAGGGATGAGTCTCTGGGCACACAGGGAAAGGCCTGGAATGAAAGGGCCAGTGAGAGGCAGATCTGCTCCTCTGGGCCCTATGAGCTCGCCTTGTGGTAACAGCCGAAAGCTGGAGTCCTAGCAGCTGGAAGGGGATTTTATGGGAAGCCTGAAGTGTTAGGAAATGTTAAGTGCCTTATAAGTACTTTGATTATTTTAAATTGCTTAAGTGGTTTTCTAAGATGGTCGTAACATATCCCGGTGACACAGACACAAAATCAATTAGGAAAGTACAACAAACCAAATGAGAGCAAAGCAGTCTTTTTCCTCTGCTGCCAGCCCCCTCTCCCCTCCATGTTTGGGTGTTGTCATCCAGGCGGCAGAGCTGCGGTTTGTAGAAGGATGCTGGTGGGGTGGGGGAGGGAGGCCAGGCTAGTTAACAGGCCTTGGCCTTGGGAAGGTGGCTGGGGGACAGACCCTGGCCCCAGACAGTGGCTCGGGATCAACTGCAGGCCCAGTACTGGGGGAGGGCAAGGAAAGAGGGGGAAGACAGGAGAATTCCAAGTGAAAGTTGGGTAATTCTGGCTCTCTGATCTACCTTCTCTGGGACACTCTGAGAAGTGTCAGCCAGGAGCCTGGGCATGAAGCCTGGAAAGGGCTATGGAATTGAATACAGGTGGGAAACAGAGCAAACAAGCCACTTGGAGGCACCTCAAGGATCCTGTGGGAAGGAACTGTCTCTTAGAAGTCATCATCCTTCCCTCTGCTTTGAGGTAGTCCTATTTTTAAGTTTAACCCAGCCCCTTATAGGAGTGAATGCTATAGTTTAGAGCCAGAAGATGCCTTAGAAACCAAGCTACCTAGTTCAACCTTCATTTTAAAGATGGGGAAACTGAGGCCCAGAGAGATGAAGTAATATGCTCAAGGTTACCCCCTTAGTGTCAGAGCTGGGACTTGAGCCTAGGTCTACTGAATACCAAGTCCAGTGGTCCTTCCATTTGCGCTGCCTCTCATTCTCATGTTGCCTTCATTGATTTATTCATTTACTCATTCATTCATTCTGAGTCTCTACTTTGCACCATGCACTCTGCAAAGGCACTGAGAAAGATCCATGGGTAACTAAAACATAGCCCTTGCCCTCCTGGAGCTTGCAATCCAACTACAGTGGTGATGTATCTACACAGATAAATATAAATATAAGACGAATCAGAATATGGTACATATAGGGGAATAGTACAAAGTCCAATAACTTGCATAGTGAAGAGATCACTTCCATCCCACAAGGAAGAAGTAACACTGGGGGTGGGGAATTTGCAGAAGCAGATTTAGGGTTGGAGTAATGAATAACTTCTTGACAGAGCTATCTAAAATAGAATGGCCTGCTGTAGGAGGTAGTGTGTTCCCCAACACTGGAGAGCTTCAGGGAAAGGCCATTTATTTGGGATGTTGTAGAATAGATTAAAATCCCACCATCTACAAGAAGCCCTTCCCACTCCCTCTTAATGCTAATGCCTTCCCTCTAAGAGTATCTCGAATTTATCTTGGCGATATCTGGTTTGTTCATAGTTATTTGCAGGTTGTCTCCCCCCTCCCCCACAATGGCGGGTGAGCTGCTTGAGAGCAGGGTCTGTCTTTTTGCCTTTCTTTGCACCCCTAGTGCTTAGCACAGTGCAGGAATTTGGGAAGGCTTCCCAGAAGAGATGCCATTTGAACTAGACCTTGGAAGGTGGGTAGGAATGTTGCTAGGAAGAGATTGGGCCAGGGAAGAAGACATTCCAAGTACAAAAGGCTGTGGGATGACCACGGGGATGGAGTTATGAGAGCATGGGATGCTCTCCAGTTTTGCTCAAGTGTCTATAGCAAGAAATACTGGTTGAACTGAGAGTTGTCATGGATCGATGTATTGCTGAGAAAGGTAAGTCATTCCCAACTCATCACCCTGCAATGTTGCTGTTACTTTGTACCCATTACATTTGACTCTGCATCAACCCATGTAAGGTTTTTCTGAGAACGCCCTGCTCGTCATTTCTTTTGGGTTGTTTATGCAGCTTGGGTAGAGTTGCTATGTGATGTCAGGCTGGAGAGAGAGGTGCCATGGATAGAGATTATGGGAAACCTTGAATGCTAAGCTTGAAAAGTTTGGTAACGGGGAGCCGTTTATTCAAGGTGACCTAGTGAGTCTGGTTCAGAGCTGGGACTGGGACTCAGATGTCCAGATTCTCTATGTCCCATTGCTTCCCTTGCTAGGCTTTCCTCTTGGGTGGATCATGAACCTCGGTGACCTTTGCTTAATGACCTCTTAGGTTGGTGCCAGCCATGGGTGAGTCAGGGTTCTGTGAGCAAGCACTACAGCTTTTGTCGGGAGCCCCAGAGCAGAGGCTGGGAAGTAGTTCATTTCCTAGAAAGGGAGGGGCCAACACTAGCTGGGGGAGCGGGTCTTCTTTTCGGGGAACTTGAGCCTCTGAGTCTCTGGGACATTCACGAAAGGCATCTGGGAACAGGCTTGACTGTTGAGCTCTTTCTGGTGGAGGCGGCACCGGAGAGCCTGGGCCGCGTCGATCCGTCATCGTGTCTGCTGAGGGACCAAGAAGGGCCTTGGTGTTGGTGACAGTCGATTGCTCTGCGTAGTGTTTGCCAAACTGGAGCTAGGGGTCCCTGGGGAGCTCTGGGGACTGGGGTTAATATTTCTGGGAGAACCTTGCCAGCTCTGGCTCTGGTCCTGACTCTGTATCTGGCAGTTCCTGTCTGTTCTCTTTCTCTGTCTTGGGTCTCTCATTCATTCATGGATTCATCAAACCTTTATTAACCTTACTATGGGCAAGGTTGAGCTTGGAGAGTAGACAGCTCCCTTCCCTTGTTCTCCAATCCACCCGTTCTCTTCACTTATTATGTAGGGTGTCTAGATAAGGAAGATACTGAAAGCAGTGCATTATGGTAGAAAGGTTGCTGGAGTTAGGAGATCTGGGATTAAATTTTGTTTCTGAAGCTCGCTGCTTGACCCTGGATGAGTCATTTCCCTTCTTTGTAAAGCGGAATTTATATAGTTCTTCTTAAGAGGTACTGGGCTATGGCACTTAGAAAGCTGATCTTGGACTTAGAAAAACCTTGGTTCAAGTCTTTTTTTGGGGTGGTGTAATTTATTAAGTATTTAGTTTTTCCCCAGTTACACATAAACAACAGTTTTTAACATTTGTTTTTAAAACTTTGAGTTCTGAATTCTCTCCCTCCCCACCCCTACCCTCCATTGAGAAGGTAAGCAAGTCCATATAGGTTATGTGTGTGTTGTCATGTAAAACATATCCATAAGAAAACATAGATAAAAAACTCAAGAAAAATAAAGGGAGAAAACCCCCCCAAAGTTGCTTGGCTCTGTGTTCAGACACCATCAGTTCTTTCTCTGGGGATGGCTAGCGTTTTCCCCCTGAGTCCTTCAGAGTTGTCATGGGTTGGTGTATCGCTGAGAATAGCTAAGTCATTTACAGGAGATCTTCCTACAATGTCGCCATTCCTTTGTACCCATTCCACTTCATTCTGCATTGGCCCATGTAAGTCTTTCTAGTTTTTTTTCTGAGAGCATCCTGCCCATCATTTCTTCTGGGTTTAAGTCCTAACTCTGACGCATGCTGGACTCTGTGGTCCATTGGTGAGGGACTTGACCACTCAGTTCACCAGGTATTAAAACTAGAAGCTAGAAACCAGTCGCTGATCTGCATCAGCAGAAGGAATGTCCATACTGGGAGTTCCTTATGCTGATGAAATCCCAAGAACAGGCAAAGGGAAGATATCCTCTGCTTTGAGGGCTATAGTCGGGGAAAGCACTTTGCTAAAACTGTTAATAAATGAGTTGCTATTATTATTAAGAACAATGAAGCAGAGGAATTAAAGATAAACAGTAATCTCCATGGCTGCATTGACACCACTGAAAAGAGTCTAAGTGGGTTTTGGTCTCTGAGGACTCACTGCAGACCCTGTCCTCACCCTCCTTGCTCGACTTTTTCTGGTGCTCCTTCCCAAAGTGCATCTTCTAGTCTAGCTGTGCTCATCTCCTTGGTGTTCCATCCCTGTCCCCAGGTTGTACCCATTCCTGCCTTTGCTACCTTTGTTCATAGGTTACAGGATAGACAATAGACCTAAAGCTGGAAGAGACCTCAAAGAACATCTGGGTCAGTTCTCTTATTTTACAGAGAGGGAAATTGAGGCCAGGAAATTAGAGGCAATTTCCTAAGGTCACATAGAAATTTGAACCTGGGTTCTTTGGCTCCAAACCCAACGGTCTTTCTACTACTCCTACTACACTGAATTGCCTGCCCCAAAGCCTTCTTTAGTTAAGCTGTGATCTTGGGTTGGCTTCAGTAAAGTGAGGGGGCAGACAGGATGACTCTTAAGATCTCTTCCAGGTTCAACATTCTATGACTTTACCCATCCAAGGCCATCCTTTTAAGGCTGAGTTCAAGTTCCTCCACCTTCGGGAAGCCTTCCTTGACTACCTGTTGCATGTCACACTAATCTCTTATCAGAACTCCTGAACTTGTGATCTCTTTCATGCCACAGGAATAAAGCAATTCAGGAAATTAAAAAAAAAGTTGTTTGCTTGGCGAGGATCTTTCTCTCCCTAATGATACTGTAAGTTTCTTAAGGAGTGGGATGCTACTATCTTTGAAATCAGAGAACATAGAATGTCAGAGCTAGAAGGGCCATTTTTTTTTCAGCATGAGAAATCACTTTTTATTGTGCAGAGCTGACCAACAGTATAATAAGCCGTCTTAGGGAACTAGTAAACACTCCTTGACTAGACATATTTAAATAGATACTAGGTGGCCATCTATCAGGCATTCTGGAGGGAGTGTTCTTTCCTGAGTAGAAGAATATTTGACAAGATGACCTTGGCAATCTCTTCTATATTTTTTTAAATTATGGAATGAAATAAGCATTTCTATAACGTGGTACAATAAAAAAGGTGATTGCACATGAAACTGCAAAACTATCAGAAGGGCCAGTTTTAGAGAATATCTTCTAAGCTGTGTGACCCTGGGCAAGTCAGTCGACTTCTGGGTCTACCTCAGTTTCCTCAACTGGAAAATGGGTAAAATATTTACACCTACTTCCCAGAACTGTTGTGAGGCTCAAATGAGATAATATTTGTAAAGCACTAAATATAGTCCATGGCAAATAGTAGGTGCTTAATAAATGCTTGTTCCCTTAATTTATTCCACTCTAGTTTTACAGATGAGGCAAATGGGACTCAGAGGGGCAAATGTCTTGCCAGGGGTCACACGGTGACTTAAAGGCAGAGCTGGGACACATCCCATAAACTCACAGAACACCAGAGTCAGAAGGGACCTTAGAGATTACTAGACTAAACGTCTCATTTTAGAGAAATCCTAGAAAAAGGAAAATGACTTGCCCAAGGTCATACTGTTAGTATGTGAGAACTTGAACCCAGCGATTCCTACTCCAACTGTCTTTCTAAAATGCTTGCTGGCTCCAAAGTGCCCAAGGTAGTGCTGCTCAATACAAGCTTGTTGAGTGGAAGGGGATGGGTCAATTTAGAAAATAATTCCTGGTCCTGAAAGCAGTTGGGCACGGGGCCTAATGGACATAAGCTACTGGCTTCTGGATTGACCCTAGACATTCTCTGTTTTTTCTTTGACTCTGACTCTGGCAGAGAAGAGGTGAATGGAACCACAATTCTGAGTGAATTTGCTACTGTAGGCCAGAGATTTAGAGCCAGAGAAAGACCTTATTTTTAAAAGAGATTTTTGGTTTCAATTCAAAAGCTTTAGAATATGCCTGGATTTGGCTCTGTCTTTTAATTGTTTCATTCATTCACTCGCTCACTCATTCATTCATTCCCAGGCTCTCAGCTCCGTGAGGGCAGGGACAGTATTTTGTTTAAATCTCTCTTCTAGCACCTAGCACGGTGTTCTGCACACAGCAGACATCCCAAAAATGTCCATCCAGTGAATGAATGGATGAATTCTTCGAACAATTGTTTATTGGGCATCTCCTGTGTTGGGTTGAGGTTTGCTTCATAATTGTATTTTTTGAATAATAATAACAACTCCGTGAGCTGGGTAATAATATTCCCAATTTACAGATGAGGAAACAGAAGCTTGGAGAAGTCTGATGGACTTCCCGTGGTCACACATTTAGAGACAGGATCTGAATCCAGGTCTCTCCTATCTCCTAGCCCAATCTTTCTTCCACCTCAAATATGACTGGTATTTGGTGTGGTTTACAGTTTAGTGTTACGCGTTTCACAAATTACAAAGCACACTACCACTCCACTCCTTAGAAAACAGACTTTTGTAAACTGGGGAGGGGTGGCAATCTTTTGGCGATGAGCCTTTGTGCACAGGCTGGTCCTTGTAGGACAGTTGTACAATCTGTCTTTGGGCTGGAATTCAAAGCCTCCATATCCTCGTAGACTTGTCCTACCTCCGCTCCCCTAGCCCGACTTTTAGGGACGTACATTCTCCTTCTGGCCACCACGAGGCATTGGAAGGATGCTTTAGTGAGGGATGCAGTTTAGTTAAGAAAAAAACCCCACTAAAATTTGGTCCTGATTTCAGCAAAGGATTCAACCAATCAATCAACCAGTGTTAAGTGCTTGCTATGTGCCAGGCCCTGAATCTTTTTCTGGTGTTTGCTACCTGGTTTTGTTTAAAGGCAGTGTAGCACAGAGAAGGCACTCAATGGGAGCCCTAAGTTCTCTTGCTTCTGCCGACTAATTAGCTGTTCAACCTTAGGTGACTTATTTTCCCTCTCTGGGTGTTAGCTTCCTCCTCTGTAACCTGAGGGAGTTAGAGTAACACCACTTCTACATCCCGTTGCCACCCTCCTCACATTCTGTGTTCTCTGATTCTGAATCCCTGCTAATGGGATTCTCTTGTCTCTTTGGAATGTGAGGTTGGCTCTGCCAGGGGAAGAGTGCTGAGCCTCACAAGGGTATCTGAGAAAGAAAGTGAGAAGGACAATGGTGTGGGAGACCATAAGGTCAGAGGGTCTGACATATGCTAACTTTGTGACCCTGGCAAGCTATTCTCACTCTCTGAGCCTCGTCTTTCCCATCTGTAAAATGGGAATCATAATCTGCACACTGCATAACTCACAAAGCTCCCGTGGAGGAGGAAATTTTGTAAGCTTTACAGAGCTATAGGAATGTGAGCTATTGCTACCTTACCTTGGTGCAATGTTTTTGACTCTTAAAGAAGCCCAGACTCTTGTCTCATTTTAACCAGTCTCTAAATTGGCTCTGAGGGCAGTTCTGAACAAGCCACTTTTGATGGTGGCAGCGTCATGGCAATATCTTCCTCACTTTCCAAGGGGATTCACCAGAATCCACAGGTATGCCTTGGGATATCAGTCTGGTAAAGAATTGGACTCATTTTGTGTGCGCTCATATTAATTTGTCTCCAACCTGTTTTTGCTGTGTACATGGATGACAAAGGCTAAGGTCCATTAAAGTCTTTCTCTGATGCCTCGTGGTAGTATGGAAGGAATGCGAGATTCTCAAAGGCTATGCCAGCAGAGCACAAGGCAGAAATGCTTTGAGTTTGGGCCAGCGATGGGCTGTAGGACCATTGGAAGACCAGCCCAGCTAAGTGCTCATTACTAGAGGACTGGACAACACGTGATGAATTATTTTCAGCCACAGCAACTCAGGAAGACTGTCTACTAAGGTGAAGTGGGGGTTGTGGTCTGAATCAGTGTGTTATCTGTGGAGGGAGAACCCACAGGGATGAAATCAGATATCCTTGAAGCTTTGATGTATCTATTCACTTAAAAAAGTAAAGCTCTCTACCTGAAGGGGGGAGTGATTTGACAGGGATGCCTTGAGGAGATGGGAGGTGGGAGGTGGGAGGTAGGAGGTACCTGCTTAATTAGCCTAGAATTCCAGAGAAAGACAGGTGCTTAGGTGAGCTTGGGAAGGAGGAGGAGGGTAGAGAGGTGGACTTGGCAGGTGGGAGGTGGGAGGCAGTACCAGGTGTCCTGGACAGCATAGTGTGGAGGCAGAAGAGGGATCCAGGGACAAGGGGGCCCAGAGCAGGTGTGACTGGCTGAATGGGGGGGGGGCGAGTAGTGGGGAGAGGAGGATTTATTTTATTCACCATTTGGATTGAAATCATGCCAGGAACCCAATGGATATCTGGAAATCAAGTTGAGTGAGTTAAATTGAATGAAGGTTGGGTATGATAGGAAGAAGAAGGATTGAAGAAAAAGATGGTGGGAAGGGCAAAAAGAGCATGCAGGGCAGCAGAGAGAATGGGGAAGAGGACTAGACTGGGTATACCTGCATTGTATTCCTAGCTAAGCTACTAATGTGCTGTGTGTCCCTGGGCAAATCATTTTCCCTCTTTGGACCTCAGTTTCTTCCCTGTAAATGAGGGGGCTGCCCTAGATGATCTCTAAGGTCCATTCCAGATGTGGCAGTCTCTGAGTCTCAGGGAAGATGGCCTCAACTACCATGCTTGGGACTGAAGGGTGAGCTGGGTGGTGGGAGCTGGCAGGGAAGAACCTTGCAATCATTCCAGCTTGTGAATCTGAGCTGGCACATGACTTATCCAGTGACCCGGTAGAGGAAGCACTCACCAAGGTACCATGAACTCAGAGAGCTGCTCTTATATTTCCATACATTCCCAGTGCCCATGTTTCCTTATCCTGAACTGGAGGCTTAGCATCTAGGGGTTCCTATTTATCATGGTGGGGGGGTCCATGTTATTAATTATTATCATAATAAACCTGTATGTATGATTTTTGGTATTTCTAAAACCTCTCAAATTTTTAATGTCATTTAATTTTTACATCCCTAGGAGATAGGCAGGGCTAGTATTATTGTCTTGAGGCACCTAAGAAGCTGAGATGTCTTGTCCCAGGTCAATTCAATTCAATGAATATTTGTTCAGTACTGACTATGAGCAAGACATGAATCAGTGAGTGGAAACAGACTTGGCCTCAGAAGACCTGGATTTAAGTCTTTCCTCTGAAATGTGCTAGCTTTATGACCTTGGGCGAGTCATTTCACCCCTTAGAGACTTAGGCTACTCTATGAAGAGTTAAGGACAAACATTATACCAGTGGCTTGAGATAAGTACAAAGGAGAAGATAAGGGCTGTACTTTCCAAGTAAGGACACTCCCTTTACCAATTCGGGTGAGTGCCTTCTCTGTATTTAAGTCTCCGAGGAGTGATGGTGGCTGGAAAGCAGGGACTTGTGTAAGCTCCCTGCCAGGTCCCTCCAAAAACCTATAAAAAATGGCTCTGAACAAATTCTCGAACTGCAGAACCCACAAAATAGCAGAGGGAAGCAGGGATCCAGCCCAGGACAGGCTGGATGGTCATTGGATGAGGTCTATCATGCACAGAGCTGGGGGCAGAGGGGAGTGGAGCCCAGCGTGGGTGGCCGCAGGACCAACCAGACCAGGAGCCGGGCGGAACGGGCCCTAGCGCCCTGAATCAGTGAACTGTGGCAGTTACCAGACTTCTCAACCCACAAACACCAAAGACAACAGAGAAGGTTAGTGGGAAAAGCTGTGGGGGACAGAGTGGAAGGAGTTGGTGGTTTGGCCACTGCCCCAGGGGCTGTGGGGGAGGTGCAGCTACAGAACTACAGCTGCAGTTGCTTCTGGCCCCAGGCCCACCCTGTGGGAGGGATTAAGTGGTGGATCAGAGCAGGAGTGCACAGCCTGCTTAAGATCCCAGTCAGGTCCTGGCTGCTGGTTCTTGGGGAAGGAGGAGTGCTGGTGTGGCAGAGCTGACTGTATAGAAATGGCTCTGAAAACAACAGTGCATCCCCTCAAGCTTGGAACAAAGTACTCTATACTCTCCAAGCAGTCATACCCGGAAAAAAACACTCAAGGGTCAAGTAAATTGGCTGGGAACATGGCCAGGCAGTGAAAATTGTCTCAGATCCTGACTCAGATTTTGGAATCGTTCTTTGGTGACAAAGAACACCAAAATATACAGCCTGAAGAAGTCAACAAAGTCAAAGAGCATATATCAAAAGCCTCCAAGCAAAACATGAACTGGTCTCAGGCCATGGAAGAGCTCAAAAAAGATTTGGAAAAGCAAGTTAGAGAAGTAGAGGAAAATTGAGAAAAGAAATGAGAATGATGGAGAAAACCATGAAAAACAAGTCAATGACTTGCTAAAGGAGACCCAAAAAATACTGAAAAAAATATTGAAGAAAACAACACCTTAAAAAATAGACTAACTCAAATGGCAAAAGAGCTCCAAAAAGCTAATGAGGAGAAGAATGCCTTGAAAGGCAGAATTAGCCAAATGGAAAAGGAGGTCCAAAAGACCACTGAAGAAAATACTACCTTAAAAATTAGATTGGAGCAAGTGGAAGCTAGTGACTTGATGAGAAATCAAGATATTATAAAACAGAACCAAAGGAATGAAAAAGTGGAAGACAATGTGAA
>JAQQSZ010007518.1:0-13286 GCA_028646595.1 Phalanger gymnotis | reverse complement strand
AGCATGCTAGGGCACTCTCCGCTCCACTCCTGGTCTCGTGGGTCTGCGGTCTGCCGCGCCGCACCTCGTGCGCTGGGTTCATCTGGGAGCTGGGAGTTCCGTGCAGGACAGACCTTACCCCGAGACCATCCAGGCTGTCCTGGGCTGGAGCCCTGCTTCCCTCTGCCACTTTGTGGGTTCTGCAGTTCTAGAATTGGTTCAGAGCCATTTTTTTATAGGTTTTTGGAGGGACTTGGTGGGGAGCTCACGCCAGTTACTGCTTTCCAGTCGCCATCTTGGCTCCACCCCCTGGCTGGTGAATGTTTTGATGACATCTTTCTTTCTGGATATTCCAGAGTTGAGGAAGCCTGGGATCTGGAGGTGACTGTATGGTTGAAGGATATAGGCATGAAAGGAACCTTGGAGGTTATCTAGGCTGATGACCTTATGGATCATGAATCTTCCAACAAATGGTCTCACAGCTGTTGCTTGAACTAGAACCTTCCATTCCTTTACAATGCTGAACAAGTAGAGCATTGACTGTATTTGGAAGGTGAGGTGCTGTTAGTTTTGTGTAATTGTGTGTGTATGTGTGTGTTTAGATCACTTTGGAAGTAGAAACAATGATTTGTAAAGGCTTAGCTGGCTTTTGTTGGTATTCGTGTTTATGCTAGCATGAATAATTGATAGGGAAATGGGCTATTGATGTTCTTTCTCAGAAAGGTAACTGAGATCATTAAAAAATCTTACATCAGGAGAAAAAGTGTTTGGTTTAACATGCTGCTAATATCTTTGCTCAATTAGTTATTTTCAGTAAATTTCCTTTTTACATGACACTGGAAGCATCTATGAACAACATCCTTGTTTTAGCTTTTGGAAAATTTGGATAGAAGCCTTTTTTGATCAGTTTTACCTTTCTCTGTGTCCCACCTGAATGATTCTGGATATAGATGTGACGCTCTTAAAGCCCCTTGAGCAACAGGAAAGAGAATATTTCTCGTTAAGGGGCAAGGGGGGCATTCCCTTCATACACTTTTCATTGGTAACCCGAATAACCAGAAACAACATAGTGGATAGTGTACTGGACATGAAGTCAGGAAGGCCTGAGTCCAAACCCTATTCCTGAATATTACTAGATGAGTGACCACATCTTAATCTTTTTGAGCCTTAATTTCTTAATCTGCTTAAAAAAAGGAGGTGGATGGAGTAGAGAGAGACATGAAAACTCCCGTATTACCACCTTCACCGTGTTATTGTTACATTCAAAATGAGATGAATATAAAGCTGCTTTGAAAATTTTAAAGCAATATATAAATGTTAGTTATTACTATTGGCTTAAAGTGAAGTGTTGTGAAATCCTACATGCCAGGGGTACGACTGTTGTCCCTTTTCTTTCTTGGTGTCCAGCAAAGACCAGCAGTAGACACAATTCACAATAGGTAGAGGTTGTCTTTGCTGCTTTTAAAAATCTGCTTTCCCACAATCTAAGGGTCACAACACATTAGGTCAAATTTTTCCTCTCCCATGAACTCCAGGGTAGGGTAATCACTTCCTGCCACTATCACTTATCAGTTAGCACATGGTACTTTCATTTTGGATCTAGGGTTCAGTGCTCTATTCTGGCCTGCTATGGAAGTAGGCCTTTAGGCTCTGGGTTAGCAAGGTATAAAGGAAAGTTCAATGAACTTAGAGTCAGGAGACTGGGATTCTAGTCCTAACGTTTTCACTATTGAGCTGTATTCTCAGAAAAATTTTTAGCCACTCTCAGCCTCAGTTTCCTCATCTATAAAATACGGAGTTGGACTAGAGGCCCATTTCAGTTCTAACATCTACCACCTTCATACCAATAAAAATGCTTTTGTCACTTGGAAAGCAATCTTAGATAACTTAACTGGATTGTAAGCCCCTCGAGGACAGGAATCCATCATAACACATCTTTGCATTCCATATAGGGCCTACCATAATGCCTTGGTTATAGCAGAGACTCAGTAACTTTAAATGAATGAAGTAATTCATTCTATTCTATCATTAGTTTAATATGTAACCACACCTGTGAATATTAGCTCTTTCTCCTTGTATTTTATTTTTTTAAATGTAGCTTTATTGATGCCTTGTTTTTATATGATTTCTAAATATAGCATTCATGATTTTTCCATGAAACTCTCCCTCCCAATATGAAACCATCCTTTGGAAGAAGTAAAAAATCGAGCAAAATTGATATAGTGATCATGTTTGAGAGTATTTGTAACATTGTGCCCATAGTCTCCTACTTCTTTGCCCAGAGAATGGAAGTATGTACTGTTATTTATTCTCTGGAACCAAGATCGAGCATTACAATTGCTTGGAGTTTGGCTTTCTTTTGGTGTTTTCTTTTGCACTTATATTATACAAATTGTGTGTACTTTCATTACGTTACGTAGTTATTGTATATGTTGTTCTGCCGTATATCTGGTTCTGCTTCTGTACTCTGGTTTTTAGCCTTTTACAGAAAATTCTTGAAGAATAGCAGTGATTTAATCCAAAAGAATGCATCTCTAATGGTATAATTTCATACTGCAAGGGGTGGTATTTTGGGGCAGGCACACTTTCTTGTGGGCCCTCAAATTACACTGTGTAGGCAGCCACCTTCTCTAATTACTTATTAGTATGGTCTCATCTCCCACCTTGAATCATTTTCTCATTCTCTCTCTTGCCTCTTCTAGGGCTACTGAATAGAAGAATATGATGATGAGCCACCCATAAAGAGAAAAGCAAGAGGGAGGGAAAGCACCAGACAGTCATCTTTATGCCCAAAATAGCTCAGCAGGGTGTATCAATAGTATCTTTTCCAACCCCTCTAGTAATAAAGGTTGCTGGTGTGAGGCACTACCCCACTATTAGCAAAGCCATTTTGACACACCCTACTCCTTTTTGTCATGGTATGCTGCCACCCATATGACTCATACTCTGGCTACCCACCCACTTTTGTATGCAGCGTAACAGTCCTGTGAATAAACCAAGTTAATTATGAGTTCGTAGCATCATTTCAAGCATGGAAACTCACTCAGAGTGTTAGCCACTAGAGCAAGGCATTCTCTTCATTTATATGTGACACCACCATTTTCCAGGCCTGGCATAAAAGTTCATAGAATTTATAGAAAGTAGGAACTGGAAGAGAACTCACAGATCATCCAGACCAAGGGTTCTCAACTGTGTGTGTGTGTGTGTGTGTGTGTGTGTGTGTGTGTGTGTGTGATGGACTCCTTTAACAGTCTTCAGTCCAGGGATACTGGCCTCCTGGATGCTCCACCAACAAGGCACTCCATCACTCAGCTCCAGGAATTTTCTGGCTGTTCCCATGCCTAGAATACTCTTCCTCCTACACTTTGATGACTGACCTCCCTGGCTTCCTTTAAGTCCTAAATAAAACCCCACCTTCTACAGGAAGCCTTCCTTCGTTCCTCTTAATTTCGCAGTGCTTCCCCTCTTTTAATTATTTCTTGTTTATCCTGCATTAGCTTGCTTTTTGTATGTTTATATGCATGTTGTATAAGCTTTTTTATTTTTTGCACGGGGGAAGGCAGGGCAATTGGGGTTAAGTGACTTGCCCGAGGTCACACAGCTAGTAAGTGTGTCAAGTGTTTGAGGCTGGAATTGAATTCGGGTCCTCCTGACTCCAGGGCAGGTACTCTACTCACTTCACCACCTAGCTGCCCCGCCCCCTCCCGCCCCCCATAAGCTTCTTGAGGGCAGGGACTGTCTTTTGCCTCTTTTTGTATCTTTGGCCTTAGCGCAGGGCCTGGAACATAGTAGGCACTTAATAAGTGTTTATTGAATTGATTTGAAATTGAATTTGTAAAGCCTTTCAGAATGATGTTTTTAAATGCATAAAATAAAATATATAGGATTACAAAGGGAACCAATTACATTGGAATGTGGTTATCAAAATATAAAATAAATAAATTCAAGAATCCCTGATCCAGTGTAACTCCCTCATTTTATAGGTGAGGAAACAGGCCCAGAAAAATGACTTGCCCAAGATCACGTAGCTAGCTTTAACATAAACACAGGGTCCGAATGGAATATATAAAACAATCCTTAAGATTCATGAGAAGCCTAAATCTATTTCTTTCAACTAACTCTTACTTCTTTTGAGAAGTTGGTCACACAGCAAGAGAGCAAGGAAGAGGCATAAAGGGAAAAGAAGCAAATTTAGGACAGTAGACTCACTAGCAGCCACATAAACAGTACATTTTCAGTGGCTATTTTCAGTGCTTGTGATTACTTTGAGCTGCTGAGGCAGAGATCAGAGGAAACAGGACAGCTGGCCTCCTGTCTTCTGGCCCAGGTCTTAGTCCCATTGGTTAGACCCAACCTCTGAGGGCAGTCCTCTTAAATATCCTCCTAGAGCAGATTGGGCAATGAAGATAGAGGAGTCACTCCTGAATTTTTGCCCACATTCCCTGTGTCATTCCTTAGCTCCTACCACCCACCAGTAAGAACAACAGAAGGCCCTACCTGTCAAACTCTGGAGGATGAAGTAACACCCTTTCTGGAGCCTCAGGGAAGTGAGAAAACCCTCTCTCATATCCTAGACTCTGCTTAAATCAAACATTCCCAGGAAAATTCATCTAGTTCATTCTCCTCTGTAATTTTCTCTACCTAATTCAAGCCTTCACCTCTCCCCTGAACTGTTGCAAATGCCTCCTAATTGGCTTCCCTGACTCTCTCTTCTCTATCCATTCTCCACAAAACTGCCAAAATGATTTTCCTAAAGCACTGGTAAGACCATGTCCCTGCACTGCTCAAGACTCCAACATCTCCACATTGCCTCAAATACAAATACAAACCCCTCCAGCCTCAGAACCCTTTATGACCTGCTTTTCCAGGCTTATTGCTTGTTACCATCTTTTTAGGGTCCTCTTTGATCCAAACAAACCGGATGATATTCTAACTCCCACCTCCATGCCTTTAATACACTATTTTCCATGTCTAGAATATTCTTCTTCCTCCCCTCTAATGCAGTTTAAGGGGTTCAGGGACGCCTGTAGGACTGAAGTGTGGGAGAGGGTTGTCTGGAATGAATTCACGGACTCAAGCATTCTTTAAGTGAAGGAGGCAAAGGTTTATTGTTAAGCCTTTACAGTGAGTAGAGCTCCCTAAGGAACTTGCCACTTAACAGGAAATATGTTAAAGCTTTTATAGGAAAAGTAGAGGATTATCTGGCAGATATGCTAATTAGGTGATAACTTACAACCTTGGTCACAGGTGTCATTCACTACTAGAAACTGGGGGAAGTGGGGTGGAGGGTGTATTTTTGGTCTGTCACTTCTGTAGCAGGAGAACTTTGAGGGTTGATGTCTATAACTTGACCTCTGGATTGAATATGATAACTTTGGGAACTAGTACACAATAATTCTGTGGCACTAGGTGGTCCTGTTTTTACAAGAGAATTTCTTCAGAGGTCAGCTTGTTCTTGTGATGGGGAAAAATAGTTTGCTTTACTGGGGCCCACTCATGAGTAATTGCTAGGCGTAGTGTCCTTGGGCTGGGGAGAAAACTGGCAGGGATAGTGTTTTGAGGCTGGGGAGAAATGTGATCTTGGAATTGGGGTCCAAGCATAAGCACCCAAGCACCCCATCACCTCCACCTCTTTGAATACCTCATTTCCTTCAAAGATCACCTCAAGTACTACCTCCTACAAGATACTTTTCTTGATGCCCTCCTATTATTTCTTCCCCATCAAAATTACTTTCTACGTACTTTGTTTATACTCATGTGTATAAATGTTATTTCCCCTGTTAGAATAGAACTTAACAGATGTTGCTTAATTGACAGCTTATTGAACTATTCAGTTTGGGGTCATTTGGTTGGTGAATAGATATTTTTAAGTACTTACTATTTGCAAGAAACAGCTAGTTTTGGGGATACAGGGAAAAAGAAAGTCAAGGATCTCACATTTTTAATGGGGGAGACCACATATAAATAATTCGGTCTCATGTAAATTGTACGCAGAGGAAATAGAAGGTACTAAAGGGAAGGCATTAGCAGCTGGGGTGAGGAATGGGCAGGAGAGGGAAAGAAAGGCCTCTGGGATTTGAGCTGAGTATTGAAGGTATCCAAGGAAGTTGGGAGACAAAAACCAGGAGGGAGAGAATTCCAGGCATGGAGATGGAATGTCCTGGACAAGGAACAACAAAGAGACCATGGTACCTGCATGGCAGAGTTTGTGGAAGCGAGTGAAGTGTGAGAAGGCTGGAAAGGTAGGAAAGAGCCAAGTTATGAAGAAGTTTATCTTCATTGGTTTTCTGTTGTTCTACAGCAACACAATGACAAACCTTTTAGATATCGCTATTCAACACATCAACACTGTTTCTTCTGGTTCATAAGATCAGAAGATTGAGAATTGGAAGGAACCTTAGTACTTACCGTTTCTAACCCTTTCATTTTTATAAATAAGGAAAATGAAGCCATATAGTTGAAGCTACTTTCCCTTGATCACCCAAGCTGCAAGCGTTTGAGTGGGGATTCAGACTCAAGGTCCAGATTCCTTCCAGCTTCTCTGCTACACCGTTTCTCTTAGTACCAGAATCTTACTTCTTTCAATGTCGTTTGTCTTTGTATTTTTATCTGCTTTCTTCTTTGGTCCCTGCTTAATATCAACACTGTGATGTACTTCTGCTCCAGTCTCTTAGAACCTAAATGGTGTAGCAGGTAGAACTGATGTAAACCTGTTCTGGTTGAAAAAAAAAATGCACCTCTTGTTCTCTTATTTTACCAGTGAAAGAAAAAAAAAAAGCATTGCTCCTATTTTGCTAACTGGCTTGTTAACCGATTTTCATTAATTTACTGATATCTTTACATAGCTTACATTTATTTACTTACTAGTTCACATGACCGACATTTGTTTAATAGTATCCATGAAATGAGTGGCACCATAGTATAGTGGATAGAGAGGGCTGCAGAGTCTCTGAGTCAGAGACAACAGGGTTAAAGTCCTGCCTCTGACATGTAACTAGTTGTGACCCTGGGCAAGTCATTTAATCTTTCAGTGTCTCAAGCATTATGAATTGTAGAACTGTTGCTCATCTGCTTTGGTAGAGGGAGTTCACAGGCATGGAAGAACAACAAAAAAGTATAGGATGAACAATCTGCATATGATGTGGAAGGCTAGCCTTGGAGCCAGGAAGACTTGGGTTCAAGTGCTGTTTCTGACACATATTAGCTGAGTGGCAGGTCACTAAGACAACTTTTTTCTTTTAGGAGGGCAATCGGGGGTTGGTTAAGTGACTTACTCAGGGTCACATAGCTAGTAAGTATCTGAGTCGGGATTTGAATTCAGGTCTTCCTGACTTCAGGAAGTACTCTATTCACTGCCCCACTAACACAACTTTTTAAGACCTTAATTCCCAGGGAAGTCATTGATCTGCCTTAGCAGAAGGAGTTTTGTCACCTGGAGCTCCTTACACTGATGACATCACAGGTCTTCACCAAAAATTAAAATATATGAGATAATATATAAGACAAAGACCACCTTATTCCAGATAAGTGAATAAACATTACTGTAGATTCTAACATGAAAAATGATTTAAAAATTATTAATTAACCTGAAGATAGTTTTCAGGGGCAGGTGTCATATGGATACTTTAATAGGACTTTCACTGTATGTTTTTTCTGGGATCCATTTTTTTTTTTTAGTATGAAAAACTGATTTTCCTATGGGGTCAAATAAAGATCAATGTCACCTGCAGCAGACTGCAGTTTCTAAGCTATTCTTCACCATTGCCAAGTAGCAATTGATTAAGATCCCATATGTACATTCTTCTATGTTAGATATCACTTGAAGCTTGTGAAGGGTTAATCCCCAGATGTAAAGATTTTTAATAAAATTAAACCTCATAAGTACAGAATTTGCCCCTGCTACATGTCCAGGACTACGTCGGATGCTTTTGGAGAGACAGAAGAAAATACAAGATATGATACCTATTCTCAAGAAACATCCAGTCCAAATAGGAACAGAATTTAAACTTGATGAAAGAGACAAAGGGAAATCACATAGATACTTGAGCAGGGAAGTGTCATGATTTCCAGGTGTGTTTGGGGAAAATTAAAGTACAACTTGGAAAGTGGAGAAACTAGATTCAGGGAAACTAGATGGGAAAGTATACAATACAAAAGTCCAGATATGTTGTGATCAGGGCCTGTAAAGTGTGAGGATGTTGTCTTTTGTAGTCAAAGATGCTGATTTTATCTATGTGGGGGTTCCATGTGTGGTTTTGGCAGAACCTGTTCTGTTGTATGACTCTGCCCTGGCCTCCATGTGCTTTACACTTTCTTGGTCCAGCCCATACTCATGGTGCTCACCAAGTTGATTATTCTGGTGTTGTTACTCTCCATTCTTCACTGCTTAGAGGAATTTTTTTCCAACAAACTCTCAGAGTCGAAATGTACTTCAGAGATTTATATGATCAAAGGACTTCAGAGGCCGTCTAGTCAGTAGTATGCTGGTAAATGTTTAACAACTGGCTCTCCCAAAAAGAAACATCTGCACAATACACTTTTAAATTTAATCTTCATTATTAACATTTTCTCCATAACTTTCTTAAATCTGGCCAATCAGCAATATAATAAATCAAGTCCTGATCTGTAGCATTTGCTGATTTCCGAGGTGTAAATGCTCAGCCTGAAGAATTTATCTACTGCCTCTTGGGAGCCATTTTGAGCTGGTTTCAGTACATCCCTGCATTTAGTCCAATGCCCTATTTTTACAGATGATGAAACTGAGGTCTGGATTGGCAAACTGTCCTACTCAGAGTCATTTAGGTAGCAAATGGAAGAGCAAGGATTCAAATCCAGCTGTTCGGATTCTAAATCCACTTTTCTTTCCATTGTGCTACTCTGCTTCCTTGAAGATCATCTAGTCAAACTTATAACTGAACAACAGTTATGTCTTCAATGTGTATACAAGAGGTCCTCAAACCTTTCTTTAAAGTTAGTCTAGTGAGAGGAAATGAGCTACTCCCCAAGAAGGCCCTCTCTACTTTTGGACAGCTTTTGTTATTATGAAGTTTTTCTTTACATCACAATTAAATTTATATATTTTTTTAACTTTCATGTATTGCTCTGAGTTCGGACTTCCGGAACTCAACAGACAATCCTTCAAATACTTGACAACTGTCATGTCCCTCTTCCCCAGGCTAAGCATCTGCTCCCTTAACCAGATCTTCTATTTCATGAACTGAGAACCCTTGACCACCCTGGTTGTCATCTTCTGGATGTTTTCCAGCTTGTCTGTGTTCTTTGCAAACTTTGGTGCTTAGAACTAAACACAAACCAGATGTGCTGTGACCAGGCCAGGGCAGAGGACTATTATTACCTCCATACTCTTGGAAGCTCTGTCTCTCCATGAAGCCAAGAGTGCATTAGCTTTCTTGGCTGCCACATGCGAAACTGTTGACTCATATTAAGCTTGCAGCCCTCTAAAACACCCATATCTTTTTTCAGATGATTTTCGGTCTAGTCATGCCGCCCTATTTTGTCTTTGTTATTAAGAAAACAAAAAATGTACAAACTTCATTGCATCCAGCTATCTTTTACTGCTGATGCCTTCCTCCATCAGCCAAAAAGTAATTTATTTATTTAAATTTCGTGGACCGCACTGGGGAATTACTAGGCATTGGAAACTAGATAGTTCAATCTGAGAGATACTGGAGGTAGGAGAGTGGGAATTAAGTTTGAAGATGTTTTCACATTGTAATGGGAGTATGCACAGAGTCCTAGGGAGAAAGACTTAGATTTTCTTTCTTTTTTCCCCTTAATGCTATCACACTCAAGGAGGAGACCAGGCAATACAGCCTCTTCTCTCTTTCATTGGTGATTTCTCCCCTCCTCATTTCTGTTTCAAGTCCAGAGTTCTCTCACTGGTCTAGGCAAAACTGCCCCTTCTCCATCTCAGTTTCAATAGTATTGTGTCTTGGAAAGTGTGCTCAGGTTTAACCTCAAGTCTTTGTATTGCAGCTGCAGTGTATTTCATCCCATTAGGTAACTACTTTATTGGGTAAGTCTTATATGGAAATGTAGAATACGTTTGCTGTATAGTAAGATTTCCTCTTGGAGGACCATTGTCCATAAGTACCTTCACATGGAGGTGCTAAAGGACTGGAAATTCCACCATTGTGGATTCATTCTTTTTGGTTGAACAGTTTTTTTTTCTGTAGTCCTCTTTTAAAATGCCATGGAGCCAGGGATAATTAACATATTAAGTTACTAATGACTTGCAAGTCAAAACATACCCTCCTCACGTCATTGGTCCTCTTGGAAGGATGAACAAGTTACTGACACCTTTATGCTCCTTAGTTTAGAATGCTCCTTTCCTAGCAAAAAGAGGAAGGGGCAATCTTTAAAACATAAGGGTAAGGAGGAAAGCTGAGAGGAAAAGGGTTGTTTTTAGTATGACAAATTGTGTTTACTTTACAATTTTGCCTAGGGTGTGGACCCTGCTTTTGGAAATGGCATTACTGATCAGTTGTTTTTTGAACAATCTAGAAAGATTCAGAGCCAGAAGTCCTAGAAATGAGTCTTTGTTCTGACACTTCTTAGCTGCATAACCTTGGGCCGTCACTTTGTTACTTCATGCCTCCATTTCCTGATCTGAAAAATGGAGATAAATAATTTTTCTGCTACCTGGATGACAGTGTTGTATGGAGAATCAAATGAAAAAATGTTATGTGGAGCACTATATAAATACATATTATTATATACTTCCAATCTTCTTCATAGGGGCTTCTGATTATGAGAGAAGAAAAGTTAGAGACTTTTGGTCAAGATGGCACTCCAGCTCCAATAATACCTCATCCAATAAAAATTTGAAATGATTAATGATCAAGAAATCCAATTAAAATGGCAGTAAGTGACTACTTCTACCCTAGAAGTGCAAAAAAAAAATAGCCAGAAACTCACAGTCAATAGGAAATTGGGCCACCAGCAAAGCTAGTTCCAGTTCAGGCATACAAGATCACCCCTACCTGAGCCTAGCCAGAGACAAGGGTAGTCTGAAGATCTCTGTGTCTGGAGACAGATCAAGGATCTCCCAAGAAAGCCCCAGGGTAGTAAAATAAAAAAAGCTCCAGGATGGGCAATTTGGAAACCTCAGAGAGTTGTAGTGACTAGCCCATGGTGTGCCAGCACTCAGATCTAGACATTCTAGGCCCATGGGCACAAAAGTTCCCAAGTACTCTCTTCTGAAATGCCATAGAGGACCCCAAAGATCAAATGCTCTGAACCTCAAAGATCCAGGAACACCTGGCATTGGGAGGTGGAGGTCAGCACAGAAACTCAAGTGACTCTCGATGAAACCAAGCAGAGCTATTCAAAAACCCAGCAGGTGGAGAGCCTGGCCCTGGCTCCAAACCTTAATTTAGGAAATAAAGCTGGAGAGATGAAGAAATAAAGGAAGACATTGACCAGCATTACACACACACACACACACACACACACACACACACACACACACACACACACATATACACACAGCTCTAGAGGTGCCAAAAATTCCTGCATAGGAGGAAATAACTCCATAATGCCTTCAAACAGAGACTAGAAGAGAAAAAAATGAATTTTCCACAAGCACAACATGAATATCTAGAAGAAATAAAGGGAGAATCTTAACAAGAAAGAAAGAAAAGCTCTGGAGGAAAGAACTGGATGGACAATAAAAATTTTAGAAAAGAAAATAATAAATCTTACCCAACTAACTGACACTCTAAAAACTAGGACATACCAAACAGAAATAAATGACTTCATGAGACAGCAAGAGATATTAAAACAAAATCTAGAATGAAAAAATTAGAACAAAACAAAATTAGAACAAAATCTAGAACAAAACCTTACAGGAAATTGTAATAGATATCTGATATGAAAAAGATCAGAAGAGACAATTTTTTGCACTAAATAGCATTTTTTTCATTACACGTAAAGATAGTTTTTAATATTCATATTTTGTAAGATTTCGAATTCCAAATTTTTCTCTCTCCCTCCCTTGTCTCCTTCCTTCCCAAGACAGCAAGCAATCTGATAGAGGTTGTATGTATACATAGAAGAGCTAATTTAAGAAACGTTGGACTTCCTGAAAACCAGGGTTAAAAACAAGGCCTGGATACTATAGCTCAAGAAATCATAAACAAGAACTTTCCAGAACTATTATAACCAGAGAGCCAGGTAAAAATTGAATCCACTAATCACCTTTGAAAGAAACTTCAAAAGAAAAAGATCTCAGGAATGCCATAACCCAAATTCTAAACTTCCATATGAAAAAAAAAATCCTGCAAGAATCCAGGAAAAAAAAGAATTCAAGTATCAGGAGCCATGGTCAGTATCACACAAAACCTAGCAGCTTTTATTACTTTTGATAAGAGATCTTGGAATGTAATATTCTAAAAGGCAAAAGAGAGAGGCTTACAACCAAGGATGACTTGCCCTCAGAGGACATTTATGAATTGATGAAAAGACCAGAGATGAATAGGATCTTTGGATATAAACACAAGAATCAAGAGAAGCCTAGAAAGAGACATTTATTAGAGTTGGTGATACCTTTCTAGTAGAGGGAGAAGAAACCCATGTCCTTTCAAAACCTTAGTGTCTTCAAAGGGCATTAAGGGAGCTAAATAGGAAAAATAGAAGACCTAGGGGTGAATTGGTTTCATTCTGAGAGCTTTAAGAGGAAAAAGAGAAAGGATGGTAAAAGGAGGACTATATCACAGTAGAAATGGGGAAGAAGAGAATAGCACTTGGTATTTCTCATAATTTGGATGCTTGAGAGGAAAAAAATTCTAAAAATGGAGGAAAGGAGGGGAGAACCACAGTCAGATGAACCCCACTTTTATTTGAAATGGACAAAAAGAGTTGAACACATATACACAAATTGAAAACAAGTAGACATGGAGGGGAAGGATTAAGAGGAAGGATTATACTGGGAAAGAATCATAGTAAGCAAAACACATTTTGTGCTCATTAAGGGAGAGGACTAAAAGGAGAGGGAAAAGCAAAGATGCAAATGAGTGTTTATCAATTAGGGAATGGCTGAACAATACTAAATGGTATATTAATATAAAGTGGTATATTAACATAAGGGAATATTATTTCATTGTAACAAATGATGAAAGGAATGGTTTCAGAAAATCCTGAGAAGTGTGAACTAACATAGATGCAAATGAGCAGAATCTAGAAAACAATTTACAGAAGGAGAACAGCATTGTAAAAGAAGACAGTTTTCAAAGACATAAAAACACTGATCAATGAAATGACCATCTATGTCTCCAGAGGATCTATGA